>APFE031580480.1:0-40504 GCA_000404065.3 Pinus taeda | reverse complement strand
TATAATACTTAAACTCAGATTATACACATTTCATAGCTTGAGGACAAAGTGCTTACCAGTAATTCTAATTTATATATGAACTTTTACTCATTTTCACCATTAAACATTAACTACTACTTTAAAAAATATAAATGATTTTGTACAATTTCATTGTAAGGTTCATGTAAAGGATTTTAAACTAGCATCTCCACCAAAAGGTGCAAAGATATGTTGATATTCTATTTGGATTTTTTACCCTTTGAATAAACGTATTGTATTTACTTCACAATTTTAGGCTTGCAGCCAAGTCTAGCTTGGGTATTGTCATCAATAATGATTTTTTTCCAAGAAGCTTGGGGCTTTGGGTACACTTGGACTTGCACCCAATACAGGTTGGGTAACCACTTACCCATGGAAGGGTTGTGAATATTCTAGCATGGAATTACACTAGAACTTCATTAGTGATTTATCTATCAAAAGTGTTCAGTGTACAAACCCTCCCAACTATGCCGAAAATATGGAAACTTATCACCCACGTGACAATGAAAATGTGGGAGCCTAGTAAGCAACCTAAAATTGAGCTAAAGTGTTATGCATTGATCTAGTATTATGGGGGTGTGAATGTTTGCGCACGTAATAAAATACATTCCGATTTTGCAAAAAAAAAAATGAAATTTTCCAAAATACTAGTTTCACGGTTAATTTTATTGATTTTCTCTATTATTGGTAGAAGAAACCTATAATGTCAAATTTTTAACAGATGCAGAAGTTACCATTTAAAGAAGAAACATCCCATTTATACCCAGAAATGGCATTAAAATTTAGTAGCGCCTATCCGTGAGAGTAATGCAAAAACATTTTTCATTTATTGGGCATCCTGAACAAATTGTAGGGATTCAAGTACAAAAGAAAGAGAGGGAGAGATATTGAAAAATTCAATTAAACTTGGCCTTCCAATATATTGAAAAAACATATATAGTGACCAATCATACTTGAGTAGACATCTATCTTCCCTGTCTTTGTTTCTCTATGCACCATGCCATATGAATGTTCAAGTGTAGGAAATGAACCCATATCACCCACCAATTTCATAATGTTCTTTGCGAGAGAAATCAAACAGAATGAGAATGTAATTGTAAATTGTTTACAATTGATCAACAATTTGAAATGTTTATAAAAATTTGGAATTGCAAATGCACTAGGTTGATATGCTTATTCATAGAGGATATCTCTGTTGAGCACCTCTTGTATCACCATCAGGGCTAAACAAAAACATGAATAGGGAAAAATTGGCCTTGAAGGGAGAAATATTTGAAGAAAACAAGAAGAGGCAACAAAGAATCTTAGAAAAAGCAGGAAAATACTCATCCTATATGAATCAAATCCATTTTTTCCTGTCGTCTATAGGTGTTTCACAACTGAATGTGTGACAATATGGTAATGGTTGCATAGAAAGATTGCATATTTCTGTCTAGAGGTTGTAACAATGCTTCACTCAATTTTCTAGGCCTTTCTGGCTTGGGAAAATACTTTCCTTCACTTTTACACCATTCTTGTAAATATTGAACATGAGTACAATAAATGCTTTCAGAAGTTGTGAATTTTTTTATTTTTTATTTTTAGTGTGCACATTCAATAGTTAAAGACAAGTTCATGTTAGATAAAGTTAAACAATCTACAATTTTATCTCAAATGCATCTCTAGTTAACTAGCAATTCAATACAACTTTGCTTTTTTTAGTGTCCACCTTCATCAATTAAACACAATTTCATGTTAGAGAAAGTTAAACAATGTTCATTTTTCTCTCAAATGCATCACAAACAAATAATATTAATCCAATTTTAAAAATATATTATACATCAATTTCCAAAAAAAATTATCCATCTTTTCCCTTTAGAATAAATCCCAAGCTCATCTACTATATGAAATTTGACTCACAATCTGATGTAAAATGTGAATGATTCTAAAATATGTACAAAAGTTCAGTAGGCCACCATTTTTCAGCTGCACCAACCCTTAATCCCTGCAAGATTATTTGCAATCTGATCTAAAACTTCAATGCTTGTAAAATATCTACCAAAATTCATCATTAGTCATCATTGTTCACTTATATTAGTCCTTACCAGCTTCTTCTACCTGTGGGTACCTTCAAGAAGTTGACAAAATGATATCTTCCAAATAGCTAATCGAAAAAGTGAGAGTTCTTCTTGCATTAATCATTTGATATTGTGGTGAAATGGACTACTATTAGGCATGCATATCCATACACATATAAAACAAGTTTTTCATCTAATGCTATGAAAAAACATGAAACCTTAAAATGGGACAACAAGCAAATATAGCATAAATGTTTCATAGGAATGCATTACCAACCCAGTGAATTAATAGCATCGTTGAATTGATCATCACTAGAAACCACCTCCACTTCCCCTCGAAACTTGATATCGTTAATCTCTTCTCCACTAGAATTTTTGAATTGTACTTATAACAAATCATTTTCAATAACTGAGAGAATTTACATGCTCATATTAGTATAGAAAATTTGTTCCTATCCATGATTTTCTTGGTTAGCCATGAAATTGAAGAGAAGGGCTTCCCTAGCTCTTCAAGCTTGTCCCCCACCAAATGGAGCTCAACATTGCTTTCCCATTAGAAAAGCACTACACTTTCCATGTCAATTTTGTTCAATCTCTGGAAGACCATCCATCCAACTTTCTTTAGTGAAATGAGAAATATAGTGCAAATTCAAATGTACATATCTTTGATGCCAAAACATATTACTTTTTCTAACACTTCTGGCTACCAAAGCATGTTCTTGGGCCTCCTCTATATCCACCAACCTGAACAATGCATGATATTCAATACCAAGAGTGATTGCCTTGTTATTTACCTTACCCTATTTGCAACGTTTATGGTCTCTAAAAAAAATGTAACTGAGGTCTTTGCTTCATAATTTGACATACTAAACCAAACTTTTGTTGCATCCCTAGCACATATTAGACATTAAAGAAGAATAGCTACATACTTACCAAGTAAATATGCACATATCCTTTGTGTTCTATTATAAACATCTCCCCACCACCAAAAAACTACAGATGAAAAATAAGCAACGTAGTTAACAAACCATTCATGTATATCGGTGAACTAGAAATTTGCACCATAATCAATTTACCAAGCTGATGATTGTCCATGATTTGCATGATTATCCATGAAAGTAAAGAGAGCAATATTTTATTGGTGCTTCGCAACATCGGCGTTCTCCTCTATTGCAATCCTCCATGGTTGTGCTTCTCATCCCGCATTATTTTTTGGAAAAACATCTTATTATGGCTCGTCCTTTCCCAATAATGACATGTGAAGGTCTTTTGATTCATTTCATCATCTATCGTTGTTTGATTATTTCCTCCATTGTTAATTGTAGCAAACTTTCCCTTGCCCTTAAAGTTTGCTATCAATACTAGTTTTGAACTCATCATACTGATTTCATTGTCAAATTGCTTTTTCCTTTTTTCTTATTGCAGAAGTTTTTTGCATAGCTTGTCAATCTATAGGCCTTTGTTAGAAACACTAATATTAAGTGTTTTAATAAAAGACTCAAATTTAAGTTGCATGAAATGTGGAAATGTCTACAATTTTTTGAAATGGGAACACCTAAAAGTATGAACCCCCTCAAAATGGGTATGTCAGGAAACATGGTGATAAAAAGTAAGCAAGAAATTAAGAATGATAGACAAATGACTTTTTGGAAGGAGATCCATATCTATTTTGACTCTCATAGATTATTACATGATGCAAAATTCATAGCATGGTGGTCTTGACTATGCCAATCCTGTACCCTCACACATGAAAAGTACTTGAACGTACTTATAAGATTGCAATAATAAGTTTGAAGTAAATGATAAAGCTGAAGAAAATACATATGAGAGGGATAGAGTGAAGGTGAAAACCTTAGGGCTACAGGAAAATAACATAAGAGGAAGAAGATTGAGCTCTCCTTGAATTGATGGCACCAACAATTTTAAGCTATCATTGGAGCAGTCCCAGATGATAACATTGATATTGGAAGGTACTTGTAAAAGGACAAATTGACTACAACATCAAGTAATAAGAATGGAAAAAGGAAACTAGTTAGAAGGATGACCATGGTTGATTTATTCTTGAATCTTGGTCAATGGTTAAATGCAAAATAAACATATTTCATATAAATTTTGATGATTTCCATAAAAGTCTTGTTTTCTTTAAAATAAAGGGCATGTTCCAAAGATAACTACCTTATAATTTAAAACATCACATGTGGGCACTTACTTCATTTTGTTAATTGTGGCATAGATTATTCAAGGTAATGAAAAGCAAAGAGGGGAGGAATATACAGAGACTAAGACAAGTTGCTGAAAATTAAGCATACAAAGCGATTTTAAGGTTGCTAAAAAGTAAGCATACAAAGAGACTGTAAAGAAGAGCGTGAAACCACCAAATGTTGGAACAAAGAAGTGTGCCACAAAAGATAGTTGAGATGCAAATATATGATCAAAATCAATCGTATAAAATTTCTCATAGATAAATAACAATAGACAATTTTACCTTCAATGCAGGGAAACATGCCCATGCAGATCATAATGAACTAAAATTTTGATATAAATATGTGTGGAAATAAATATCTTGATAAAATGTACCATTAAAGACTGAGCTCTACTTTCTTAGACTAATTAGTATGACAAAACTAAGGACTTCAATAACGATAAGAACTCAACCACAATTATGGCAAAAAATTAGAATTTTGTATAACCACCCTCCACATCACTACTGATTAAATTAAGTTCTTAGACACATGGTGCACACAAGTACCATATCTAGTGTGCAAGCAATGCCTCTGGCCAAATATATAACAATGTTGAAGCAACAGTAAGATGGTGAATATCAGAATTGCCTATCCATGAGATAAGACATTTGAATTTAGATGGTAGCAAAATGAGAATACCACCTTCCAGTAAAGAAGTGCAAAAAGGAGATTAGTTTCTTCTTATATAATATTTTACACATCCAACAAGACTACCAACCTCTAAAAATAGTAGAAAATGTCACATTTTAGGAAAACACCACTGACAGAGATGAACAAATAGTTTTACAATGGTTTTCTCTTTCCCTAAGGTCATATTCGAAACTAGGGAATTATTGTATGCATACAAGAGGAGAATGGATGCACCATTGAGTGTACAATAAAGGCCAACAACTTTTCTTTATTTTGACACATATTCAATAGATCTTCACTCTCTCAATCTAACAGTTTTTTTTAAGGTTGAACATCAAGGATTGGTACCCACCTTCAAGAATACAGAGAAGCAATCATCCTCTAAGGTGCCCATAACTTAATACTATTCTGAAAATTTTTCTGAAAGCCATGTTTGAACTCATTCATAATGAATTTTCAAAGCAGATGAGTACCTTGGGAATTTGTAGTCCAATGGGATAGACAAAAAAAACTAAAGATTTATATTAAAAAAAAGTAAGAGAAGATGCATGGGGTTATCACTAGGAATGCAGTCCCTTCATGTCACTCCAGAGGCTCCAAATTTTTTCAACTAAAATAACATATGGAAATCCAAAGATATTTCTGGCGAGCCCTCTTGAGAATATATAAGGAGAAATAAAGATAGTATTCTTTTTTTGGACAGAGGTTCAATTGCGTATTTTCAATTTTGTAGACCAAAGACGCAACAATTCATGATTTTGCTATATATCTAGATAACATAGCATTTCCTTTGTTTATTCAGGGTCCAAATGTGGTTATACAAATTTTCATGGTATTTCTCAGCAATGTTGCATGCCCAAGTGATCTAACCACTTTTGATTGCAATTTGGTGTTAAGACAAAATAGAGATAAACAAACTAGTATGTCGAACAATAATGATGGTCAGTTTAATTACTCCTACTCCTCCGATGGGACTGATTCTGGTGCCACCTACAAACAATTGTCTAGTTGGTATTAAGTTTAGATTATAAACCCCACTTACCTGCAATTTTTAAGGCTGATAAGTTAAGGAGTTAATTTCCTTTTTAGACCACTTGCGCTACTCATTAGCTTGGAGTATGTAGTTTCTTTGTTTGTGTTTTTGGAGTATGTAGTTTCTTTGATATCAAAGCCTATCTCAAAAAATCCTTAATTTTAGATCCCAACATTGTCTTCTTCTAGCATCTTTAACTAAATTTTTAGTAGGTGATTTATAGAATAGAAATTTGAGTTTCCTAATGACTATTGAGTTTGTGCATATTGCTGATTTGATTATGATGGAAATGAAAATTATTATGGTAAATGGTAGCTAGATGGGTACTAGAGGAGAAACACAAATATCCATCATGGAACTAGAGGTTTTGTGCATGCTCCTACCAGGGAGCATGCTTTGAACATGGATTGGGAATAAATATATGTATTGGCTTCAGGACATTTAAACAACTTAAAAGCATGGGAAAAAATGAAACTTGCAACTCAAGTTTGGAAATTTGAGCAAGTTTCTTGAATCTTCTTGTTAGACTTGCTCATTACTTTCCTTGTTGGTAGAATGTGGCTCTATGTCATAGTCAGGTTGTCTTCTTCTCTTGGTAATTTCCTTCTACCATCACATGGGATTTGACTTTTGGGTCAAGCATTATAAAATGATAGTGGTTGCTTTCAAAGGTCACTGTTCTAGTATAATTCTCGACTGAAGTAAATCATTATATATTATATGCATGCATTTGCATTTTTAATATACAACCAATAACTTCAACTGACCTAACTATTTAAAGGAATCTATCATATCCATACAATCAAATGCTCTAGTGTACCCAAATCGTCCCAAATGATCTTTAATACCACTGAACTTGATGTTTAATTGACTGAAGGAAGAACATTGGAGGTGCTAGTAACTCAGGGGAGGAAGTTGCACTCTACATTCGCTTTTCACTTTCGTAAATAATTCCTTATCTATATTTACTTTCCTTTTACTGGTGTCAAATCAAATGTAAGCTCGTTTGATTACTTTTAAATAACTATGTTTTTAATTGGAAGTCATTTTTTATTATTCTACCAAAATTTTCAATTTTTATTCAATTTTAATCTTCTTTTATTTTTCTCCATATTCTTCTATCATAATTTTATTTGTAATGAATTATGATGATATTTCATAATTTTTCTGTAGGAAATACTTAATTTTATCAAATGAAAAATGCAATTCTTTGAAATTACTATGTTTATCTATTATATCTCGGTCAATGCTCTATTTTGTACTTGAAATTCTTAGAAATTTGTGTCTTCATAAAATTATCCGAACTCCTTTATTACATGTTATTTGTGTACCCCTCCATCTATTATTGAAAATAAAGAGTAAATTTCCATTTCTACATGGTTATTGATTTTATTTTACCCTGAGCAAATATTTCAATGTGGACAAATAAGTTTCTCATATGTGCAACTCAGAGAAAATGTTGATTTTCCATGGTAGGCTAGGAAACAATTGTTTAGCAATGACCAATGTTTATGATATTAAAATTTCCATCTTGCTTGAATTTCATTTGCAACACTATGTTGATGTTCCATGGTAGGCTAGAGAGTAATTGTTTAGAAATGACCAAAGTTTATGATATTAAAATTTCCATCTCGCTTGAATATCATTTAAAACACTATGTATGTCCCTATCGCACGATCAGATACCTCAATACATTGACAATCCAGACTCTAATAACCTCAGAGAAGTCAAGCATGTTGTACATTTAATATGATGGAAGTTTTTATGCTCGTATGCATTGGTGTTTTTCCTTTGGGGTTTGATAATGAAAAAAATGCACATGGCCTTTTTTATTTGGAATTCAAGAACGAAAAAAGTGGAAAACGTCACTTATGAGAATAGGCCTTAAACATGAAATATTTATGACCAGAAATATAAATTTTATACTATTGGAAGCATGGTAACTTATGGTAAGCAATCTCTAATTACTTGTAGCAAATGTTGGGGTTAAAACCCTAATGATTTATTGTTTCAAGGTAAGCAATATCTGGCTGCTTGTAGTATATGTTGGGGTTGCAAACCCATGACTTATTACATCAAGGTTGGAGATAGTTGATACAATGTTTTTATGCATCCTGATATGAGAAGCATTGTAACTTCTGGTAAGAAATCTTTGATTGATTGTAGCAGATGTTTGGGATTAAAAATCCATGATTTATTGCATCAAAGTTGGAGATGGTTGATGTAATGCTTTTATGTTTCAGACTTTGGCATCTTAAATGTGCTCTATTGTTGTCTATAAGGACAATGAATGTCACCAATTTTGCTGAGGGTCATGATTTCTGATTATGTTGTTGGGGAAACATCAAGATGTAAGACTAATTCTTTGGAAACACTATTTTTTGGACAATCGTATTGTGTTTGAGATCTAGTAGTTGGTTTTATACAAATGAAATTTAATAGATAATAGAAGCATATGCTGAAGGCTTCCACCGTAGATCTAGTAATTTTTATCGAAACCATTCATATTGTCCAGATGATAAATTTTCCAAAAATGTGAAGAACGTGATCTAGAAAACATCCAACATTGCTACCTTTGTTTCACAAAAAAATAATGAAAAGAGCCTCTTACCCAAAGAGTGATATGTGTCTACATTACGAGAAGCGGGAAAAGGGAATAAAACTAGGAACAGAGTGAGAAGTAGAGCTAGAGGGTTTTAGGAGATAAAAAGATAAAGCCCCACCTTCCTCGGTGAATCTTACAGATGCAAAATTGATTAGAAATGCACTAATTTAGTGTCAAAGGAAGATTGGTTATATAAAGCATTGATGGTGTATTGTCTCTGAAGAGATTGATTGTAGTTAACTCATATGTTTGCAACTTTTTGCATGGGGTTACCACATAGGCATTGAAATCACCAATGTTCACCTTTGCAACAATAATCATTACTGATAAAGAAGAACACCATACCCAAAAGTTTGTTGAATGTAATTTTTCTCTGGGAAATTGAATAGGTTCTGAACAATATAAAAACATGTTTGCAATATGAGGAATTGAACATTGGGATGTATCAACTTATCAATGAGTTGGGCATTGGGTTCTCTCTGAATCGCTAACAATCTTTTGTTTAGTAGAAGATTTGGAGAATCTTCTATGCAATTGATTAAATGGGAGGTCTGATTAGAAGGGAATTGGGATTGAGGTTGTGGAGGAAGTTGTAGAAATGTGGTGGGAAATTTTAGTTTGCACTCAGAAGCCCACAAATGAAGTGTTGGGATTGCCAGGTTTTATCGGTAACTTTGTCAAGCTGAGTGAGATGGTGATGCTAGGCGCTCCCCCTACCCCTACTAGTTTAGATGCCTCTCCTACTTACTTTGTTACTGATGCTAATTATTCTAGGTAAAAGTTTTATTCAACCTAGGCTACTAGCTTTCGAATGGTCTATTCTCTGACTCTCTATTTAGGGTATCAATCTCGCACAAGAAGAGATTGTCGGGCAAGATGCTAGATGGATCTACTCAACCTGGTCCTGATGCTATCGTAGCCCCTGCAGATCGAGATTGAAATCCCACAACAAGAAAGGAAGGGGAGGGAAAGAGAGCATTGGAAAAAAGACAAAGCATAAAAAAGGAAAGGGAAGAACACATTGGTTAGAAAGCACCAAGAACGAATAGAAGAAACACTGATCACTGACACCTTCTCACCAAAGAAATGACACAAACATATTTGGTTGATCTTGGTATAGTTCGTTATGATCGAGAATTAGAATACAGGAAACTGAAGCCTGTAACCATAGAATCGATTGAAAGAAGAAAATCAATTGTTCATTCACTGCACAAAGTACCTTGTTTTTGATAAAAATATGATTTTCAAGTGATAGGGGGTGGTGTGTTTATGAGGTTCAAACTAGGAACACCAGAGGGGGGAAGAGATGGCTTGTGCAATGCATGGAGCTCTTGGAAATGATGCGTAGAGCTTTGGGAAGATATCTGCATAGGGAAAATGTCCGTCGAAGAAGGTTGTACTAAACAACAGGCGTTAAATCTACGCTTCAAAAGGTAGTTAGACTTGGTGCAACAGTTTACATGTGTTGAATTTTGATTGGAGGGAACAACAAAAATGGAGTGAGGTGATTGGCTGAGCTAAATAGTGTTTCTCTACCCAACTTCATAGAGAAAATGCCTTTAGGCATAATTATCCAAACCAATAAATACATATTGTAGAAACTTGAGCATTATATTTTCACAACATATGGGAATTTGAGGGAGGCATGCACAATGGGCTATTAGCTTATTTGCTATATTGGTTCTTCCAATATATTGTGTTGGTGTAGGGCAGTCTCCTACCCAGAGCCTGCACGATGGCTATTAGCTCAGTGGAGAGCACGCCCCTGATAATCGCGTTGTTGTGCGTGGGCTATGAAGGCTCTCAGTCACACATGGATAATTCAATGTGCTCATCAGCGCTTGACCCCGGAGATGTGGATCATCCAAGGCACATTAGCATGGCGTACTCCTCCTGTAGTGGATGACACGTAAAAGGGAATGGACATGGGATGCACTATTCAAGGTTTTGAAATTTTCCCTTTCTAGCATTTTGATGTGTGAAGGACAGGACAACCACATTGTTGCCACTATTGGTAGCTTTCTTATGTACTAGAGATGAGACAACTTTCTGGTGTACCAATGACAAGACAACTTTATGTTCTCAGTCCCATTCCATCATAGGTTGGGATAAACTATATTTGATTGTGGGAAATGTTAATAGGTTAAAATTCTATGTGATGGATCTACAAGATGTACATTTTTACCATCATTAACAATTTCTTTATTTACAGTTATTCAAACATATTACAATTGTAGAGATTTAAAGGGATATTGAGTGATTTACATATTGATTCCAAGACTGTCATGGTTGTTGGAATTTGATGAATAAATAATTTTTTAGCTGATGTCGATAAGGAGAGAGAAAATTAATTTGAGTTCTTTTAGATGGTTAATTTGGTAGTAATTTAGGGGTTGTAGGTGTGGAAGGGATTTTATATAGCCCTAGGAATATTTACTATTCAACTTTGCTTGGGGCTTAGGCATATATTTGAGCTGAGAGGCTCATTCTACATCCATTCTACATCCCTGTATAAGAGAAATGTGTAAGTATGTTAGTTTTCAACTTGGAGTTGACACATGTCAATTTGAGAAAAAAAAGAGTTAAATATAATGAAACAAAAACATTAATATAAGTGTTTGGTGTTATTGGTTTGTTTAATTTAAATAATTATAAAATATCAATAATCTGGCCATACTAAGGAGAAGTTGGTAAAAATATTTCACTCACTCTCAATCATAAATAGAACATTTCACATCTAGCCCCAAGGGCTAGCAAAGAAGTGGTAAAAATATTTCACTTACTCTCAACCATAAATAAAATATTCCAAATCTAGCCCCAAGGGATAGCTTGGTCGAGCACCTATTGCTAAGTACCTCACTTATCGGGAGGTCAGAGGGTCAAATCTCCTCGATGCCCTTGGGGTTAAGCCTTTATAGTTTGGCCAACAAGACGACCACTCAGTGTCTATGAACCACATTAAAAGTAAATAAATAAATAAATAAAAAATTTCACATCAAATATAATAAAAATGTAAAAATGAATATATGTGTTTGGTTTGTGTAATTAAAAGTATAATAAAACATCAACAATCTCATTGTAAGTGTCCATATTAAGGAGAAGTGGTAAAAGTATTTTTTATAGTTAAAATATTTTAAGAACATGTACTTGAGGATGAGAAACCATCAAAGCCAATTCAGTAATCTTTACAAAGATCCACACGTTGTCGAAAAGTTCCAAGAAAGTATGATGATTTTGAAATAGGGATGTCTTGCAAAGGTGATTTAGTTATAAATTTCTCATGATTGTGGATTTAATCATTATACAATTAGTGAACCCAATTGTTTTAAAGAAACTTCTAATTTTCATGAATCGAAGGATGCAATGAAGAGGGAATATGAGACACTTATCAAGAATGGAACTTGGTGGTTAGTGGAACGTCCTATAGGTTTTAAACTTATTGGTTGCAAATGGGTGTATAAGATAAAATACAAGGTAGATGGTTCACATGATAAATACAAATAAAGGCTTATAGCAAAAGGCTACACTCAGAAAGAAGGTGTTGACTACACAAAGATATTTGCAAACTTTGTTTTCTCTTGCAACTCAGAATATATGGAAGATACGCCATATGGATGTTAAAACAACCTCTTTGAATGGCGATTTGAAGGAGGATGTTTATATGTTTCAGCTAGAAATTTTTTCTATCAAAGGAAAAGATCAAAAGGTATGTATGTTAGTGAAGGCTTTGTATGGACTGAAAGAAGCATCCCGTGCATGGTATGAAAAGTTAACTGAACACCTTCACAAGTTGAATTATAAGATATTTGATTTGGATGATGCAACTCTTTTTGTTAAGAAGATTGGAAAGTCAGTTGTATATTTGTATGTGTATGTAGGTTATTTAATGATTATAGGAAATAATGATGACTATATAACGTTTGTCAAAAAAGAGTTGATGAAATTTTTTGACATGATAGATTTAGGTTTATTGCATTATTATTTAGGGAATGAAGTCCATTAGAAACCCAAATATATTTTTATTTCTCAGAAAAAGTATATTGGACATATTGGATATATTTGGAATGCATGTTAACTTATCCTTCAGAATTTTAAATGTAAATAATTAGTTGTAATTAGTTGTAGATTTCATTTTTCTATCGTCTAGACATAACTATCTGGTACCAACATTATGGATGTATAAATAATTTATTTCTCATCAATAAAGTTGCACAGGTTTCATTATGGAGCTTATATAGTATTGTACAGTGGTATCAGAGCCCATTTGTCTTGTTTATAAACACTGTGTGTTTATGTGATGACCATGTCATAAAGGAGATGTTGGAGAATGAATTTATTGGTTTTATTTGAACGTGTTGTTGAGGAGATGAATGAGAATGATGTCTTGACCATGGGAGAAGGATGAGAGGCACAATATAGTGTTGGAGCATCTACGTTCTATGAAATTTGAACCTCGAATGCTGCGAGCCTTTGTTGAGAAGAAAATTGTTGTATGCCAAATTCTGCCAAGTGTTGCAGGAATTAGTGGTCCTATACGAACCATCGTTGTTTGATATTTTAAGCTGTGCATATTTATTTTCCTTCTTTTCATTACAATTCATATGTGGTGGCTGATTTTCATATGCAACATAAGGTTTTTAGATTAGTAGGATATTACTTAGAGTAGGAATGTAGCATTACTTGTTATCAAATCAAAGGAGGAACCAACAAAAGGGTTTTAGAACTTTGGACAGGAGGAAATGCGTGCCATATCGAAGGGAACAACAAGGTTTGAATTTATTTGGGTTGTAAATGAAGCAAGTGCAGTGAAGGGTTCACTGTTGAACCAGCTGCATCAATTCTCACTACCTACACGCACAACAGTACGGAGAACATGCATTGTGATTGTATGTGTGTACATATCTACAAATTATTATTAACGTGTGTGGTCAAAGTAACTTCAAGCTTTCCATAAAAATTTTATTTAAAAAAAATGATGAGCACTCATTTTTCATAATTTATTTTTGTTAAGAAAAAAGAAAGAGTTAAGGAGTACGAATAAATGTGAAAGGGGATTTTTTTAATTTTTTTTTCCATAAAGTTTTAAGAAGGAATTCTTGAAGTTTTTAGCCATTAAGTGTTTTTGAAAGAAGAAAATAGTGAGATTTGAACCTAGTTCTCTACTAGGTTATTTTTAAAGCCTATCATTAGACCACAAGAAATCTTTATTTGAAGAAAGGGATACAGGGACTTTTATTTATTTAAAGGGTGTTGCACATATTGGAAAAATTGAAAAGGATTTGAAGACTTTATTTGGATTCAAAACAATTATGAGTTCAATAGTCTCCATAGTAGGATTTGTCCTTAGCGGAAAGGAGAATTATCAATAGTGGTTTAGAAATCTTAAAAGTGCCCTTGTTTTTATTGATTTGTGGGAATTTTGTCAAGGTAGAAGAACTAAATATGGAATATAAATTGCATCGGAGCCGCTTGATAACAAGAAGTGGAATGGAATTTTGGAGACAAAAGACAACAAGGAATATGCATTAAGAACTGCATTGGTGACAGAAGAGGTAACCCGATCTATTGTTTCTTATGATACTGCATTCAAAGCATTAAATAAGTTGAAAGAATTGTATGATTCACACTCAAACTCGAAATTATTCATTTGTTGTTGAAAGTGTTCAATTTGGAGATGAAAAATAATGATCCATTAAAGAGTGCTTCTGAAATTAAAGCCATTTTTCATGATATAAAAGCCACTAAAATTGAAGTCAATTTACAACTTACAAATTTTATAAAAGTCCTTCACCATGTGTATTCACACTATTTCGAATATCTCGAAGTTGTTGTGTAGTTAAGAGACATTACATTTGATAAAGTAGTAAATAAAATAGCAAAGAGAGAAAAAGCCTTTGGGAAGAAAGAGGCTCCACCTAACTCTAACGTAGGAACTTTGTGCCTTGCACAAAAGGATCAAAAGTCTCATGTTGAAACTTCTAGAGGTGATAAAAGTAATTGAGGCTAGGTAGGAGAAATTATAGAGGCTGGGGAGGGGGAGGGGGGGGATAATCAAGGGGATAGACAAGAAAATGATGGACAAAAAAGGAATTTTAATGATAAATCAATTATCAAATGTTTTAGATGTGGTAAAATTGGTCATATTGCTGCTAATTGTAAAATCCCTAGGGAGAAACTTAGTGAAAGGAAAGGACATCTTAATGAATAGAAAAATCAGCCACTACCATATAAGGGAAAATCATCATAATATGCACATTACATTGTTGTAGAATTGAGGCTTCTGTGATCCATCATAGTTATAAGAAGAATTTCTTCTATATGTGATTTACGCCGAAATTCTTCTTATAATTACATTGTTGTTCACTAAAATTTTAATAATAACGATGTTTTCAACACTGCATTTTCTTCATGGTGAGATAGTTGGTTTGGATTTTGGAGCCACTTGTCATCTGATATTTAGGTGAGATTGTTTTGAAAATTTTAGTGATAATATTGATGGTGTTGTTTACTTTGCTAACAAGTCTCTTATTAAAATATCTGGCATTGGGTATATTCGTTTGCAGATACTGAATCTTTCGGATTATGTTCTACATGATATACTTTATATTCCATAGTTTCAACGAAATTTGATGTCTCTTATCCATATTTGGCAGCAGGGGAATTCTATTAATATATTTGATGGCATCATCGAGACACGAAGAGAATTTGATCATGTAGTGATTATGACCAGTGTGGAAGAAGGTACACCTTTAAAGTTGAATAGTACTTCATCTACTAATTCTGATGAGAGTTCTCCTCTTTGAACACAAAAAAGTGATATTATGTCTCCCAGCTTATTATGGCATGTTCAATTTGGTCACATCAATTATGGCAGCATCATAATTATGAAAAACAAATATATTAAAGGTCTTTCTATAGTCCCCAAAAATATTACACATTGTGAGGCTTGTATTCTAGGAAAGCATTATGAGGAAACCTTTCATAGTTATTCTTCCATATCTTCACAAAAATTAGGTCTCATACATTCAAATTTATGTGGACCTATGCTTGTTGCAAGAACCAACGGAAATAAATATATGCTAACATTTATTGAAGATTACTATAGAATGTGTTGGGTGCATTTGTTGAAAGATAAGTCAGAAGTGTTTGAAGTTTTTAAAAATTTTCATTTGATGATTAAAAATGAATCTCAATAGAATATATGCATTATGAGAACTAATAACGGTGGTGAATATAATTCTCACGCTTTTGAACATTATTTGAAGGATAATGGAATCAAGCATCAAACTACCATACCTTATAATCCATAAGAGAATGGTGTTGTAGAATCCATGAATAAAACTTTGCTCAATATGATTAGATTTATGATGCTCTTTAAGAATGTGAAGTTGATGTTTTGGGGAGAAGAAATTATTTGTGCAACTAATCTAGGTGGATCTCCAGACACTAGTGGCATGGAAAGGGCTCAAAATTAAAAGTGGCGGAAAGTTGATTAACTTGACATGAGATCGAAGTGCTCGTCACCGTATTCAAACGATGTGAACAACACTCCAATCCGAGTCCAGATGAGGAATATAGAGGAAGTCAAAGTTGTGGGTTTACTTATCCATGAGGTAGGCTTAAGGAGGGCATAATTTGGCAAGAAACCGACACTGGAATCTAATTAGTTTTCTGGGTGAATTTGTGGGTCTGTTAATTTGTCTCCTAATGCCCAAGGTTCTGGAAAAACCCAAAATGGGTCAGTGGTTATAATTGTTTTTTAATAAATATTAAACAGGGTGGGTGGCCATGACCCTGCCGTCCCTGGAACCACCAAAAATGAAAACATATAAGTGGGGTGGGTGGCCATGACCCTGCCACCCCAAAACCACAGTAACAAACCATTGTATTAAGTGAGGTGGGCAGCCATGAACCCGCCACCTCGAAGCCCTCACAACTGCACACATTTAAATATAGTGGGGGGTGCGGGCTATCAACCCCGCTGCCCCTCCACCTCTCCATTACCACAAACAGTCATAGGGAAAAAGGGGCGCGAGCCACCAGGATGGTGGACTCACCACCCCAATGGTCAAACAAATTAATATATAGTGTTAAAAATGGGAGGGGCAGGCTTTTGATCCCTCGACCCCTCCTCAACTAATCCTAATGTTAACCAATGCACCAAACTAATTCCTTGTTTAATTCTACCACTGAAACTTTATATCAACATTTTTTCATAGTGCACTAGGGAGAGAGAGAGTACGCAGTTCGAGGTAGATCAATTGCATGTGGCGGAACCATGCTCTGAAATTTCTCCAAGAGGCCAGATTTTCACTTTGTCACATGTCGATAAATTTTATGTGGTTTCAGCATTTCTCGATGCCACGAACTCAACAGTGTTGTTCGTTTCTCCATCAAAGATCTGCAATTTTTGGGCTTCTTCAATTTTGGAGGTATAAGGTCGTCATTTTGACTTTTGATGTACTTTCATTATTTTGCCATCTAATGAAAATAGGGCCTCCCCACTAATTCGAGCAGGGCCCAAAGATGTAGTCCCTCCTAGATGAACTTTGATATCAATCATGTGTCTTCTATGCATGAATTGCTATTCTTCTCTCCCTCTTCTTTATGCACTTGTAATTTCATGGTTAAAATGTAAGCTTAATATGTAATTCTTTATTGCATCATAAGGAAATTATTTTTTGGGACCAAGTGATATCAAGGTAGGACTTTGTGGATGCGAATTGCATGTTTGCATGCTAACCAAAAACAAGTTGTGAAGAGGTGAAGGTGAATTAAATTATTTTGATCCCGAAGCGAGATGTGCACATTGGAGGAGAAACATGGGTGAGGAGAACGATGTTCGATATGAAGAGGAAGTAAACTTCCACAAGACTTTCTACATGATGGTAGATCGTGTTGAGAAGATGTTCTCAAGACTTAAAAAACTTGATAGTGTAAGGGAAAAACCTCCAGAAGGACAAGGTTCAGTGCACGAAGATGATGGAGGAGATCCACCTCGTTCTCCAATAGCAAGTCAAAGTTCTTCTTCCTCTTCTACTCGCCATGATCATAGGAATACATGAAACACATCTAAAAAGCCTTTCTTTAAGTTAAATGTAAATTTTGATCACCCAATGTTTAATAGTGAAAGTAATGTAGAGAAACTGAACAACTAGATTAGGAAATTGAAGTTTATTGCAGGGTTAAGCATATCAAGGAGGATGAGGCAAAAATCCATTTGGCCTCCCTTTGGCTGAACGACACCACTCTCATCTGGTGGGAGAGAAAATTGCGAAGTGATAAGAGCATGGGTAATCTTCTTTCTTCAGGGCGTAGTTTCATTTATGCATTAAAGGAACAATTTTATCCCTTGGGTTATAAGCAAAAAGCCTTAATGGATTGGCAATACTTAAGGCAAGGCAGAGGTCAGGATGTTCAAATATTTACAAAGGAATCTAGAAAACAAGCACTAAACTTTGGCATATCCTTAGATTCACTTGAAGTGGTAACTAAGTATATTGGATGATTACATAGTTCCATTAGAAATTTGTTGTTAATGTTTGAACCTACTACCATTGACTCAACTAGTGTAAAGGCCATTCATATGGAAAATAGGGGAACACATGAATGAGATGACCACCCAAAAGAACCGCAACAGACAAGAGAAGGGGAGAAAATGCCTCTTGTACACATTGTGAGAAAGAGGGACTTGATGAAGAAAGTTGTTGGAAGATGCACCCTGAGTTAAGACCTGAAAGGAATGACAAAAAGGCAAAGCATAAGTTGTCACCACTGTGCAGCAAAACTAAGATTCCAAGTTAGAGGAAGATGAGAAGGTCACAATTGCGAGATTGGCATGAGGTAGGCCCATTGACTTGGGGTTTGATTCCTACAATGAAATAATGTTTATAGCCCTTGGAATCGTGACAGGAGGACCCATAGATTTGGGGTCTCATTCCGATAATGAATCAAGGATTTCAACAGAAATAACGAAAAGGGAACTCCTCATAGCAGGACTCCAAGAACTTGAGGAGATCAACCACCGCATCCAAGTAGAGAATGATGAGCTAAGGAGGCTTCTACAGGAGGCAAGGGAAGAAAAACAAAGATTACTATGCTAGTTGCAAGCCAAGGATGAAGCCTTGGAGAAGCTACAACATCGCTATCGGGAGGTAAAAAGCGATTCTCTGATTTCATATGATTTTCATGATCATGAATTCGCTGCCTTTGAAAAACATACTACAAGGATAGGATCCAAACTATTGAATAAGATGGGGTATCAAGGAAAGGGCCTTGACATCGAAGGCCAAGGCATCATAAACCCCATTGAAGTAGAGGAATTATCGCGTCGTGCAGGACACAAATACGCTATAAGAGAGATGGGAGAAAGCTCCAATAAAGCTAGTAACCAACCAGTGACAGACGATGAAATTCATTCCTCACAGTCCAGCAATAGTGAGGACCCCATGTACACTTATCGGAGGAACACCAAGGGAAAGCGCCCCAAGGCAGCCCCAAAATTTTGGAGGAAAAATAATCATTTTCGTCATTGCAACAAAGAGGGACACCAACAAACCACGTGTCTAATGCTCCATGCTTTGGGAACATTGCTAGATGAGCCAAAAGGTGAACATGTTCAACAAATAAATCCACCCCATTCATGGTGGTCCACTCTATTAAGTTAGTTTTTTTAGAGGTAGTAGTAGCCTTTTAGGGCCACCATTGTAAATCATACATTGCAAGTAAATGTAAAAGTGATGGTGTGTTTCCCATCACTTCAAAATGCAACGATGATATCTAGGCCTTTCCTTATTAGTATTTGAGGTATTGATTAATTTTTATGTAATGCTTGGCCAATGAGTGTGTGCTATAAACCCTTATCAAGGAAGCGTTGTTGAGTCATGTGTGGTGTGCATGATTCAAAAAGTTGTACCAGTTTCGCGTGCAAGTGATTGAAAGTGTGGATTGAGAAGGACACAAACAGTGTGATAAGTGTAAATTTTTTTGGAGGACCAAAAACTCCTCAGTGGGGAGGATTGATCCAGGTGGATCTCCAGACACCACTGGCATCGAAAAGGCTCAAAAATCAAAGTGGTAGAAAGTAAATTAACTTGATATCAGATCAAAGTGCTCGTCGCTCTGATTCCAACGGTGTAAATGGAACTCCAATCCGAGTCCAGATAAGGAATATAGAGGTAGTAAAAGTTGTGGATTGACTTACCCATGTGGCAGGCTTAAGGAGGCGCAATTTGACAAGAACTCAAAACTAGAATCTGTTTAGTTTTTTGGGTGAATTTGTGGGTCTATTAATTTGTCTCCTAATGCCTAAGGTTCTAGAAAAACCCAAAATGGGTCGGTGGTTATAATTTTTTTTTTTAATAAATATTAAATGGGGCGGGCGGCCATGACCCCACCACCCCTAGAACCACCGAAAATTAAAATATATAAGTGGGCTGAGCGGCCATGAGCCTACCACCCCAAAACCACACTAAAAAACCACTATATTAAGGGGGTGGGCGGCCATGACCCCGCCACCATGAAGCCCTCACAACTGCATACATTTAAATATAGTAGGGGTGCGAGCTATCAACCCCGCTGCTTCTCCAACTCTCCACTACCACAAACTTCCAGCGAGGAAAAAGGGGTGCAGGCCATGAGAACGGTGGACCTGCCACCCCAAAAATCAAACAAATTGATATATGGTGCTAAAAATGGGAGGGGCAAGTTTTGATCCCTTGACCCCTCCTCAACTAATCCTAGTGTTAGCCAATGCACCAAAACAATTCCTTGTTTAATCTGCCCACCGAAACTTTATATCAACCTTTTTGCATAGGGCGCCAAGGAGAGAGAGTGCACACATAGTTTGAGGCAGATCAATTGCAAGTGGCAGAACCATGAGCAATGCAGGGAGGGGTCCAGAACCATGATCTGAGCAATTTCCCCAGGGGGCCATATTTTCACTTTATCAGATGTCGAAAATTTTGATGTGGTTTCAGCATTTCTCAATGCCACGAACTCAACGGTGATGTCCTCCATCAGAGATCTGCAATTTTCAGGCTTCTTCAATTTTGGAGGTATAAGGTCCTCATTATGACTTTTGATGCACTTTCCTTATTTTTCAATCTAATGAAAACAGAGCCTCCCCACTAATTCGTGCAAGGCCTAGAGACGTAGTCCCTCCTGGATGAACTCTGATATCAATCCTTTGTCTTCTATGCGTGACTTGCTATTCTTCTCTTCCTCTTCTTTATGCACTTGTAATTTCATGGTTAAAATGTAAGCTTAATATGTAATTCCTTAATGTATCATAAGGAAAACATTTTTTTGGATTAGCAACTTATATTAGAAATCATTTTCCTTCTTCTATTATTAACAACAAAACTCCTTATGAACTTTGGTATGATAGACTCCCAACTGTTCAACATTTTAGATTTTTTGGATCAAAATGTTGTGCTTTGATTCTCAAGCAACAATGAAATAAATTAAGTGCAAGAAGTCGAAAATATATATTTTTGGGTTATTCTAATACTTCCAAAGCATACAGGTTGTATGATGAAGAAAATAAGAAGTCCACTCTTTTTAGAGATGTTATTTTTCTTGAATCAGATAAAGATAATTCCATTGTTGATAGGGAACTAACTCATTGGGAGAAATTTGCATCCAAAATGTTCTATTTTGAATTTGATAATGATGTTCCACAAACTAAAGGGGGGTTTCGATTCTAGATCAGTCTATGGTTCTTCCATATTTGACTCATGAGGATGTTTTTGCTGAAGAAAACTTGGAGTATGGAGTTTTTTCTACAGGGATAAAGTGTCCCCAAAGAACCTGTAATCTAGGATGGGAAACCATCACAGACACTTCAACAACCTTTACGAAGATCCACACGTGCTCGAAAAGTTCCAAAAAAGTATGATGATTTTGAAGTAGGAAGTTATTCTAAAGGTGATTCAGGTAACGTTTCTCATCAACGTGAATTTAATAATTTTACAATTAGTGAAATGAGTTGTTTTAAATAAGCTGCAAATTGTGATGAATGGAAGGATGCAATAAAGAAGGAATATGATGCACTTATAAAGAATGGAAATTGAAGGTTAGTGGATCCTCCTGCAGGTGTAAAACCTATTGGTTGAAAATGGGTGTATAAGGCAAAATACAAGGAAGATGGTTTACTTGATAAATACAACGCAAGGATTGTAGCAAAAGTCTATGCTCAAAAACAAGGTGTTGACTACAAAGTCACATTTGCTCCTACAACAAAATGGGCCATGATTAGAACATTGTTTTCTCTTACAACTCATAATAGCTAGAAGATACACCATATGGATGTTAAAGCAACCTTTTAGAATGGTGATTTAAAGGAGGATGTTTATATGTTTTAGCTAGAGGGTTTTGTTGTCAAAGGAAAAGAGTAAAAGGTATGTAAGTTAGTGAAGGCTTTGTATGGACTAAAAAAAGCATCTCATGCATGGTATGAAAAGTTATTTGAACACCTTCTCAAGTTGATTTATAAGTTATTTGATCTAGATGATACAACTCTTTTTGTTAAGAAGATTGGAAACTCAGTTGTATATTTTGTTGTGTATGTAGATGATTTGATGATTACAAGAAATAATGATGACTATATAGCATCCGTATAAAGAGAGTTGATGAAAATTGTTGACATGAAAAATTTGGGTTTATAGCATTAGTATTTATGGATTGAAGTTCATCAAAAACCCAAATATATTTTTATTTCTTAGAAAAAATATATTGGACAGCTATTAGACAAATTTGGAATGTAGGTTAACTAATCCTTTAGGATTGTAAATGTAAATAATTAGTTTTAATTATTTGTATATTTCATGTTTCTAAAATCCAGATATTATTGTCTTGTACCAACATTATGGATGTATAAATAAGTCATTTCTCATCAATAAAGTTGAACAATTTGAAGAAAAGTAAACTGGAGAGGATTAAACAATTACTAAGATTTACTAAGTTTTACCGAGAGGAACAATAATAATTAACTACAGCAACAATAATAACACACAACACACACAATATTTTACCAGGAAAAAACCCAACTCCGGTGAAAACCCACCATAATGAAGTTTCATTATCCTTGGCCAAAACCCTGGCCAACTTGGCCAAGTGATCCTTCACCGCTCACCTCCCTAGCCTCCATTGCAATCAAGTCCTCCTAGCCTTTTATAGGCTTCATTACATGTAATACCATGGGCAGAAAGCCATGGGTACACTATACCATGTGCCTAAAACCATCATTGTTTAACTCGGTCAAACTTGACTCTAACACGAGTCAATTTTACCTAGCATTCCCCCCTTAAACTTTAATTGGGGTTCCTTGACTAAATCTAGCAAAAACTACTAAGTGAGACAACCCGACTCACTCTAGCCCTTACCCCCCTCAATTGTTTTACCCATGGTATTGTTAACCTAACTTCCCCCCATCACATAGGTTTAACCTAGTCTTTACCAATAATTACCCAGGGGTACACATGCCTTACTAGGTGTTATAACAATATACCCATTTACATGCAATAAAATTTGAACACCATTATAATAATTTATTTATTTTTAAATATAAATTCCTCGTTGTTATCGATTTTGCGTCCTCTTGACAAATTCTCTCCTATTGACTCAATTTAAAACCCTTAAGAGTATTCCTTTTCCATCACACTTTAAATAATTTGATTAACACATATTGTCAAAAAACTTTCCAGACAAACCCCCCATGATTGCACTCCATGCATTTAAACACTGCATCCTCACTCTCACTTACCCAATGCAAGTCACCATGCAATTTAATTCATATCCACCCAACAAAACACATGATTTTGGTCTCTTGCATTGACCCGAATAACATTACGTGCATTATGTCTTGTTCCACACTATGCACAACCAAGTGCTTAATGACCTCTTCCATGAAAGCTTCATCATTCACAAGGGATGGTTGTATGCAATATTTTCTTCTCATCCCAATCACTGCTAAAAAGTCCCAATATGCCCAGAGCCTCATCCAACTCGTGCCCAATTATGCTTACCACTGTCCATGTCCATATCGACACCAAACCTAGACAAAGCCATCTCAAAATTCAAGAACTGATCAAAGTTGCAGCTCCCCAAGTCTACTCCTCCACAATTTTCCACCAAGCACTCCATGACCGCAGTCTAAAACCATAAATCTCTTTGGCCATGGGCACAAATGTCAGCGCCCTCCTCTGCTTGCATTGTTTTCTCCATTCTAGAAACCACATTAGGTGAGAAAACTCTCATGCAAAGGCAGATCCACAACCTCTTCTTGTCCTTTTCATCTTTCATTGGTGCATGTCTCTCAACAATACCAAACATTAGTGTCATGGTTTCAATGCTTGCATCATCCCACTTGGGAATGTCAATCAGGCCAATGTTGGTTAGTAGTTTCGGAATAAGCATCCCCGCCACGTCCAACATTTCCCATATCCCATTTACTAGCTTTGCCTGGACATACAATTTCAGGCTCTATGGATCCTCTATGAGGCCCAAGGGGATAAAACCCATTCTCTCCCGGAATACTACCATTTATATAGGGCAGGGAGGCAAGTCTGGGAAGCCACTCCCCCTTTGCTTTAACCTTGAAGGATCTGGTGGGTGTGGGATTCGAGCTCGAGTGGACTTGTCTCGTCAAACGAGAAAAAAATGAGCCTGTTAGGAATCCGGACTTGTAGACAGAGAGGAACGATACACCGATAATGATTTGAGTGGTGATTGACGTTATTTATGTTTTATTCTCTTCTCTCCCATAATTACTTCAGCCCCAACTCTTCTCTTTGCAATATGAGTGCCTCTAGATTTTTTAGACAATTGTGCGGTTTCATCAGTCCAAAAAAGAAAAAACCTTCTTCGCGTTTCACTTGCCTTTGATTTTTCCACAGAAGTTCTACATGGGCTCTAGATCTAGACCTCCATGGGTGCAGCGAATCAAATCTCTTTCATTCACCAGGACAATAAAACCCTTGGCAACAGAAGCATCCCTCTGAGGCCAACATTTGGCTCTTATACCAAATGAAGAAAATTAAACTAGAGAGGATTAACTAATTATCGAGATTTAATGAGTTTTACTGAGAGGAATAATAATAATTAGTCACAACAATAATAAAACAAATTGCACACAATATTTAACTGGGGAAAACCCTAGCTCTGGGGAAAACTCACAATAATGAAACTTCCTTATCCTTGGCCAAACCCTAGCCAACTCGGGCAAGTGAGCCTTAGGGAGTCTGACATATGTTGTTTATAAAATTCATGTATTCGTGTGATGATCATGGTGTAAATGAGACGTTGGAGAGAGGTTTTATTTGTTTGATGTGAACATGCTGTTGAGGAGATGAACGAGAGTGTTTTCTTGAACATGCGAGAAGGTTGAGAGGCACAAGATAACCTTCAAGCATCTACATTTTACAAAATTTGAACCTCAAATTGTGAGTCTTTGTTGAAGCGAAATTCGTTGCATGTTGAATTCTGACAAGTGTTTCAGGGATCAAAGGACCTATGCAAACCATCATTGTTTGAGATTTTAAGTCATGCAGATTTATTTTCCTTCTTTTCATTACAATTCAAATGTTGTGGATGATTTTCATATGCAACAGAAGGTTTTTAGATTAGTAGGATATTACTCAGAGTATTAGTGTAGCATTACTTGCTATCGAATCAAAGGAGGAACAAACACAAGGGTTTCAAAATTCTAGAGAGGAGGAAGTGAGTTCCACATCGAAGGGAACAATAAGGTTTGAATTTATTCAAGTTGTACATGAAACAAGCGTGGTGAAACATTCTTTGTTGAACCGATCACATCAATTCTTACTACCTACATGCACAATAGAATGAAAAACAAGCATTGTGATGGTATGTGTGTTCATCTCTGTGAATTATTATTAATGTGCATGGTCTAAGTAACTTCAAGCTTTCCATAAAAATTTTATTTAAAAAAAATGATGAGTGCTCAGTATTTATAAAGTTTTTTTTTTAAAGAAAAAATAAAAGAGTTAAGAAGGAGTACGAATAAATGTGAAAGGGAATTATCCAAAAAAAATTGCCATAAAGTTTTTAAAAGGAAATCTTGACTTGTTTTATCCATTAAGTGTTTTGAAAAGGAGGAGATAGTGAGATTTGAACCTAGTTCTTTGCTAGGTTATTTTTGAATCCTACCATCAAACCATAACAAATATTTATTTAAAGAAAGGGATAAAGGGGATTATATTTTATTTAAATGGTATTGCACATATTTGAAAAATTTTAAATGATTGGAAGAATTTATTCTGCTTCAAAAAAATTATGACTTCAATAGTCTCCATAGTTGGATTTATCCTTAGTAGAAAGGAGAATTATCAAGAGTGGTTTAGAAAGCTTAAAAGTTTCCTTGTTTTTACCAATTTGTTGGAAGTTTGTCACAACATAACAGAAAAATATGGAAAACAAATTGCACTGGAGCCACTTGATAATGAGAAGAAGCATGCAATTTTGGAGAAAAAAGACAATAAGGCATATGCATTAATAACTACATCGATGACATAAGAGGTAAGTTGATATATCATTTTTTGTGATACTACATTTGAAGCATTTAAGAAGTTGAAATAACTGTATGATTCACACTCAAAACATGAAATTATTTAGTTGTTGTTGAAATTGTTCAATTTGGAGATGAAAGATAATGATCCATTGAAGAGTACTTCGGAAATAAAATCATTTTTTCATGATATAAAAGCCATTGAAATTGAAGTCAATTTACAAATTACAACTTTTATAAAATTCATTCACCCTATCTATTCACACTATTTGGAATCTCTCCAAGTTAGTGATCAGTTAAGAGACATTATATTTGATAAACTAGTAAACAAAATAAGAGAGAGAAAAATCCTTTGGGAAGAAATAGGTTCCACCTAACTCTAACGTAGAAACTTTGTGCCTTGCACAAAAGGATCACAAGTCTCATGATGAAACTTATAGAGGTGATAAAACTAATAGAGGTCATGGTAGGAGAAATTATAGAGACGAAGAGGAAAAAAATAATCAAGGGAACAAACAAACAAAAATGATAGACAACAAAGGAATTTTAATGATAAATCAGCTATCAAATGTTTTAGATGTGGTAAAATTGGTCATACTACTACTACCTATAAAATCACTTTAGAGAAAGTTAGTGAAAGGAGAGAACAATTTAATGAAATGAAAGATCAACCACTACCAAATAAGGGAAAATCATCATAATTTTCACCTTTCGTTGTTGTTCATTGCAATTTTAATATTAATGATGTTTTCAACACTACATTTTCTTCATGGAGAGATAGTTTAATTTTAGATTCAAGAGCCACTTGTCATATGACATTTAGGTGGGATTTGTTTTTAACTTTCAGTGATAATACTGATGGTGTTGTTTACTTTGCTGACAAGCCTTAGATTAAACCATCTAGCATTGGGTCTATTTGTTTGAAGGTACCAGATCTTCCAAATTATGTTCTACATGATGTACTTTATATTCCATAGTTTTAGCGAAATTTGATGTCTCTTACTCATATCTAACAGCAGGGGCATTATATTCATGTATTTGATGGCATCATCAAGATATGAAGAGCATCTGATCATGTAATTGTTATGACCAGTGTGGAAGAAGGTACACTTATAAAATTGAATGGCACTTCATCTACTATTTCTTGTGAGAGTTATGCTCTTTTACCATAGCAAAGTGATATCATGTATCCCAACTTATTATGACATGCTTGATTTCATCACATTAATTATGACAACATTAGAATTATGAAAAATAAAGGTATTAAAGGTCTTCCTACAATGCCCAAAAATATCACACCTTGTGATGCTTGTATTATAGGAAAGCATTGTAAGCAGTATTTCCTAGCTATTCTTCTAGATCTTCACAAAAATTAGATCTCATACATTTAGATTTATGTGGACCTATGCTTGTTGCAACTACCAATGGAAATAAATATGTGTTGACATTTATTGATGATTACTCGAGAATGTGTTGGGTGTATTTGTTGAAAGATAAGTCACAAGTATTTGAAGTTTTCAAAATGTTTCAATTGGTGATTAAAACTGAACCTCGACAGAATATAGGCATTTTGAGAACTAATAACGGTGGAGAAATACTTCTCATGATTTTGAACAATATTTGAAGGACAATGGAATCAAACATCAAACTACCATACCTTATAATCCACAACGAAATGGTGTTGCAAAATGTATGAATAGAACTTTGCTCAATATAATTAGATCTATGATGTTCTTTAAGAATGTGAAGTTAATGTTTTGGGGAGAAGAAATTCTTTGTGCAGCTTATATTAGAAATTATTGTCCTTCTTCTGCTATTAACAACAAAACTCCTTATGAAATTTGGTATGATAGGCTCCCATCTCTTCAACATTTTATAGTTTTTGGATCAAAATGCTATGCATTGATTCCTAAGATACAACGACATAAATTATGTGCAAGAAGTTGAAAATGTATATTTTTGGGTTATTATATACTTCCAAAGCATACAAGTTGTATGAAGAATAAAATAAGAAGTTCATTATTTCCAAAGATGCTATTTCTTTTAGTTAGATAAAGATAATTCCATTGTTGACAGGAAACTGACTCATTTGGAGAAATTTGCATCCAAAAGGTTCTATTTTCAATCTGATAATGATGTTCCACATACTAAAGAGGGGGTTCTCATTCTGGATCAGTTTGTGGTTCTTCCATCTTTGACTCATGAGGATGTTTCTACTGAAGAAAACTTGGAGGATAGTGTTGTTTCTATAGGATCAGAAATTGTTCCAGAAGAATGTGTACATCAAGATGAGCAACCATCACAGCCACTTCAACAACTTTTACGAAGATCCACAAGTTCTCGAAAAGTTCCAAGAAAGTATGATGATTTTGAAACAGGAATTTCTTGCAAATGTTATTCAAGTAACATTTCTCATGATTGTGAATTTAATCATTCTACAATTAGTGAACCCAGTTGTTTTAAAGAAACTTCTAATTGTGATTAATGGAAGGATGCAATGAAGAAGGAATATGATGCACTTATTAAGAATGGAACTTGGAGGTTAGTGGATCCTGCTGTAGGTGTCAAACCTATTGGCTGAAAATAGGTGTATAAGATCAAATACAAGGCAGATGGTTCACCTAATAAATACAAGACAAGGCTTGTAGCAAAAATCCATGCTTAGAAAGAAGGCGTTGACTACAAAGAAACATTTTCTCCTTCAACAAAATGGGGCATGATTACAACTCTATTTTCTCTTGAATCTCAGAATATCTGGAAGATACACCATATGGATCTTATAACAATTGTTTTGAATGGAAATTTGAAGGAGGGTGTTTATATGTTTTCGGCCAGAAGGTTTTGTTGTCAAAGGAAAGGAGAAAAGGGTATGTAAGTTAGTGAAAAAATTGTATGGAATGAAACAAGCATATCATGCATGGTATGAAAAGCTAACTGAACACCTTCTCAAGTTGAATTATAAGTTATTTGATTTGGATGATGCAAAAAAATTCTTAGAAGATTGGAAAGTAAGTTGTATATCTGGTTGTGTATGTATATGATTTGATGATTACGAGAAATAATGATGAAAATATAGCATCCGTCAAAAGAGAGTTGATGAAATTTTTTTACATGACAGATTTGGGTTTATTGCATTATTATTTAGGGATTCAATTTCACCAAAAACCCAAATATATTTTTATTTCTCAAAACAATTATACTGGACATATTTGAAATGTAGGATTGTAACCTTGTTTCTACTCCTATGGAGAAAAAATTGAAGTTTACTTCCACTAAAGGAAGTATGTTTGAAGATCCAAAAAACTATAGGCAAATCATTGGAAGTTTAAATTTTCTAACTACTACTCGACTTGATATAAATTTCATTGTAGGGATACTCTCCATGTTCATGCAGCAACCATGTGAAGGTCATTGGAATGCAACAAAGTGAGTTCTCAAGTATTTGGAAGGCACTCAAACATATGGCATCGAATATTCCAAAGTTGCATATTTTCATGTCACTCACTATTCAAATTCTGATTTTGATGGATATAAGCAGAATGGGGTCTCTACTTTTGATTATTTGATGAGACTTGGATCAACAACCAGCAATTAGAGATCACGCAAGCAATATATTCATGTTGATTCTACCACTAAAGTCGAATATGTTGCAACAACCCTAGCCATAAAATAAATCATTTGGCTTCGCAAAAAAATTTAATACTTCTAGGAGAAACAAAAGGCTTTAACTCCACTACTTATTGACAACTCTTATGCAATTCAGTTGGCCTAGAATCCCAAATTTCATGATCAAAACAAGGATATTAACACCAAATATCACTTGATTCGACATTATGTAAAGGTCAAAGTTATTCATCTAACACATTGTTCTATTACAGAGTAGATCACAAACATATTTACAAAGACACTAGGATGTGAAAAGTTTAAAAATGTTAGAATGTTATTTGGCATCTCAAATGTCCCTTCAAATTAAGTGGGGAATATTAACTAACCATTCATGATTGTAAATGTAAATAATTAATTGTAATTTTTTTCTACCGTCCAGACATAACTTTATGGTATCCACATTATGGATGTTTAAATTCCTGATTTCTCATCAATAAAGTTGAGCAAGTTTCACTATGGAATCTATAAGGGCTTTTTGGTATTAGAGCCTGATTGTGTTTTTTATAAACTTTGTATGTTCGTGTGATGATCATGGCGTAAAGGATATGTTGGAGCAGGAGATTATTTTTTTGATGTGAACGTGTTGTTGAGGAGATGAATGAGAATATTGTCTTGACCATGCGAGCAGGTTGAGAGGCACAAGATAGCGCTGGAGCATCTGCGTTCTACAAAATTTGAACCTCCAACATTGTGAATCTTTGTTGAAGTGAAATTCATTGCATGTTGACTCTACCAAGTGTTCCAGGCATTACAAAACCTATACAAACCATCGATGTTTGAGTATTTAAGTCATTCATACTTATTTTCCTTATTTTCATTACAATTCAGATGTTGTAGTTGATTTTCATATGCAATAGAAGGTTTGTGAATTAGTAGGATATTACTCATAATAGGAGTGTAGCATTATTTGTTGTCGAATCAGAGTAGGAACAAACAAAAGGCTTTCAAAACTATGGACAAGAGGAAGTGCATACCACATCAAAGGAAACAACAAGGTTGGATTTTATTGAGGTTGTAGATGAAGTAGGTGTGGTGAAGGGTTCTTTGTTGAAGAAATCACATCAATTCCCACTACTTAAATGCACAATAGAACATAAAACATGCATTGTGATGGTATGTATGTACATCTCTACAAACTGTTATTAACTTGAGTGGTCAAAGTAACTTCAAGCTTTCCATAAAAAAGTTATTTAAAAAAAATGATCAGCGTTGAGTATTCATAAAGTTTTTTTTTTAAGAAAAAAGAAAGAGTTAAGAAGGAGTACGAATAAATGTTCAGGTGAATTATCCATTTTTTTGCCATAAAGTTTTTAAAATGAATTCTTGAAGTATTCTATCCATTAAGTGTTTTTAAAAGGATGAAATAATGAGATTTGAACCTAATTCTCTGCTAGGTTATTTTTGAAGCCTATCATCAAACCATAGTTACAAATATTTATTTAAAGAATGGGATAAATGCACTTATATTTTACTTAAAGGGTATTGCACATATTTGAAAAATTGAAAAGGATTTGAAGAATTTATTTGGCTTCAAAACAATTACGACTTCAATAGTCTCCATGGTTGGAGTTGTCCTTAGTGGAAAGGAGAATTATCAAGAGTTGTTTAGAAATCTTAAGTGTGTCCCTGTTTTTAACGATTTGTGGGATGTCAAGGGAGAACAGATAAATATGGAAAATAAATTACACTGAAGCTCCCTGATAATTCGAAGCAACGTGTTATTTGAGAGACAAAAGACAACAAGGCATATGCATTAGTAACTACGTTGGTGACAAAAGAGGTAAGCGAATATATTGTTTCTTGTGATATTTCATTTGAAGCATTAAATAAGTCGAAATAATTGTATGATTCACACTCAGAACTCATAATTATTCATTTGTTGTTGAAATTGTTCAATTTGGAGATGAAATATAATGATCCATTGAAGAATGTTTCTAAAATAAAAGCCATTTTTCATTAAATAAAAGTCATTGGAATTGAAGTTGATTTACATCTTACAGCTTTCATAAAAGTCCTTCACCTTGTCTATTCACACTATTTGGAATCTCTCCAAGCTAGTGGGAAGTGAAAAGATAGTACATTTTATAAACTAGTAAGCAAAATAGCAGAGAGAGAAAAAACCTTTGGGAAGAAAGAGGATCCACCTAACTCTAATGCACAAACTTTGCGCCTTGCACAAAATGATCTAAAGCCTTATGTTGAAACTTCTAGAGGTGATAAAAGTAATAGAGGTCATGATAGGAGAAATTATAGAGGTGGGCCGGGTGGGGGATAATCAACGGGATAGACAACAAATGATAGATGACAAAGGAACTTTAATGATAAACCAACTATAAAATGTTTTGTATGTGGTAAAATTGGCCATACTACTTCTAACATAAAAATCCCTTGGGATAGTGAAAGGAGAGAACAATTTAATGAAAATAAAGATCAACCACTACCAGATAACAGAAAATCATCAAAATCTGCACATTACATTGTTTCTCATTGCAATTTTAATATTAATGGTGTTTCCAACACTACATTTTCTTCATGGCGAGATAGTTGAATTTTGGATTCAGAGGCCACTTTGTATATGAAATTTAGGCAAGATATTTTTGAAACATTCAATGATAATATTGATGGTGTTGTTTACTTTGCTGACAAGTTTCATATTAAACGATTTGGAATTGGATCTATTCATTTGAAGATACTGAATCTTCGAGATTATGTTCTACATTATGTACTTTATACTCCACAGTTTTAGCAAAATTTGTTGTCTCTTATCCATACTTGGTAGCAAGGGAATTCTATTCATATATTTGATTACATTATTGAGATACGAAGAACATATGATCATGTGGTTATTATGAATGGTGTGGAAGAAGGTACACTTTTAAAATTGAATGGTACTTCATATACTAATTCTCATGAGAGTTTCGCTGCTTTGGCGCAACAAAGCGATATCCTATCTCCCAACTTATTATGGCATGCTCGATTTCGTCATATCAATTATAGAAACATCATAATTATGAAAATGCAAGGTATTACAGATAAACTCTGCAATGAAACTTGTGCAACTTTATTAATAATAAATCAAGTATTTATACATCCATAATTTCGGTACCAGACTATTATGTCTGGACGGTAGAAAAATGAAATCTACAACTAATTATTTACATTTACAATCCCGAATGATTATATATATATATATATATATATATTTATATATATATATATATATATAATATATATATATATATATTATATATATATATATATATATATATATATAGATATATATGGATGTTGTGTGTATGTGTGTGTGTATTCAATGGCTCAATTCTTTCGAGATGCAAACATTTATTTCAAATTTTGTACTCTAATAAAAGTTTTCACCTCAAGAGATTTGATCTCTCTCGGATTTTTCTAGATTTGTGGTTAAGATTGATCTATACTATTCTAATAACAAGGTTGAGTTATTGTTATTATGAGAAGGTTTTGAGATCGCTATAAGTAAAGGCATAAAGAAATTAATGGTCTTGGGAGATTCTATGATTGTCATCAAGGAGATCTCAAAAGCGATATCAGAAACAAACACAGATATCCATACAATTGTGAAAAGGACAATCTTGCAAATCAAGAACTTTGAGGATATCTCCCTCTTCCACATTCTTAGAACTCTAATTTCCCAAGTGTGGGTCTAAGCTTGGGCAAGGAATAATATAAATAAACTCCGGGCAAGGAAATTTCTCCCCAATACCATGAATAAAAAAAAATTGGTTAGGTGAATCTTGACTACCTATTGTCTTTCCGGAAAGGCTTGGTTATTGAAGATCTTGTATTAAATGATATATGTCATTTGGTGCACTACAATTCTGACTCTAATATATTTAAATATTCTCCATGAAGATGTGAACAATGTTACACGTTCCCCTTCCTCTCGCATTTTATTTGTGACTTGGAAAGGAATATATGCATGAGGACGAGTTATAATTTGGATTCAATGTTTTGCTTCAGATTATTGATCCAATCAGAATTCTTCTTAAAACTAGACTTTAATGTTGTGCAACATTCTTTTGGCTTGGACCCAATTCGAATGACAATGTTTCTTCCTGTTGCATATCTTTGAATATTTATGTTATTTTCAATTACACAACGTGGACGAAATCTACGAAAAACAAACAACAACCTCCCATGGGTCAAGCCATAGACAAATTGGTAAATTGATAAGTTGTTCCCATTTGTTGGGACATACTTGGAGATGTGATGGAGTGAAGTGTTGAGAGTTACTGATGTTAGGCTAGAAGTAGCTACATTGACCAATTCCATAATCATCCCTTCTTGTTAGCTTTTAAGTCATCTATAGAATGAAAACCCTATACATCTAGTTATTTATGTAGTGAGGTGCTTGTTCAAAATATTCATACTGGGAAATAAATAGAGCGTACTCGATCTCTTACTGGCTATTCAGGGATGTGCTTATTTTTTTCACATTGTTATTCATGTAGTGATGTGCCTATTATATCCAAAATGAAAAATAAATTTGTGTTGTGCGATATCACCCAAATATATGAAAATGCAATCAAACTATGGAATAAATTACTCAATGCTCATTTATTGTTTGATATCGTTCAACCGAAAATGCAACGATTTTCTGATTTGTAGTTGTGATCTATGTGAAATGTGATGGGAGAAAAATATAATTCAGAGACATTAAAATTGAGATACAATATATAGAATAAAAATAAATAATGGAAAAGAAATCACAAACTTTACACTGTATTACAAGCCTTGCCTTGTTTTCTTGTATAGGCTAAAGCAAATTACAAATTTATAACTGATATGCAAAGCTCTAGAGTTCTTTGTATGTGTTTTTCATGAATGTAAGGTGAATTAAAAGTCAATGGACGATGGATTTTCAGAGTGGTAGATAGTCAACGTGGGCATGGGCAGTGATTGTCAAAATAATATTTAAAGCATATTAATCAATACTTTCATTAATTTATTAACCTAAAACAAAACAAAACTTTCAATAATCTAAGCAATATATAATGAATAAAGAGTATATTAAAATCAATATTAAAATATATTAAAATAAATATATTAAATATATTAATATATTTAATTGATTAAGTGTTTAAATTAATATTAAAAAAAACATTATAATCAAAATTTAATTTAATCAAATTAAAATAAATTAATAATATAATACTATATCATTGATAAAATTATATAATTTAATTAGGTAGCATATGTTAGCTTTCACCTTCATTAATATTTCATCTTCTCACTGTGAGCCCATTCTAATGATCGCCTTATGTTTATTACTCAATTTCTCTTCTGCTTCTCCTCGACCTTTGTCTTAACGATGGGTCTTGGTGTAGACTTGAAATGTCGAAATTCAAAAATGACTATTGTTGAACAATTTCTGGCATCTCAGATTCATAATCACCCCTAAAAAAATTTGCAAACCCTGACCAAATAAGAGTCTTGAATCAAGTCACACTGAGTCCTATGATGCGTCTACATAACTCATGTTTATTTCTTCGTAGAATTTTAGTAAGAATATCAGTAAGGTTCTTACTTGTATGAATATTTTCCAAGGATAAATGCCCTTCCTCCAACACATGTTGAATCCTATAGTACCTTAAAGTGTTGATAGTTCTATATATAGAAGCTTACTCATTACAAACAAGGATATAAAATGTGATATATTACCTTCTAAGGGTAACTACTTGAAGAGCCACCCCAAAAGGGTATGTTATTGAAATAATTAGAATTTCTTTACTTACATGGGTATGTTATTGAAATAATTGAAATTTCTTTACTTACATGGGTATGTTATTAAAATAATTCGAATTTATTTACTTACATACTTACATATGATGAATGTCCACTTAAATAAATCAAAATGGGAGGTAATTAAATGATATTGAGGAATGTAATCTTAATGCTCTAATATCACTCTTAAAATTCGATTGGAAAGGAAATGTACCATTTTAAAAATTAATTTGTCAATTCAATGAATAAAGATGTGATATATGGCTTGAGAGCAGGGATAGATGTATGTGTATGTGAAATGAATTTTATTGCACGCATAGTTGTTTTTCGATGTGAAGAATTTGATGATTTATTCACATTTGATATGTCAACTTAGTAATTGTTTGACTGTGTGTTTTTTAAAAACCAAGCAATTCATAAAATGTCATGCTTTTTGGCAATAGTGTATTCTTTGTTAACCTTGTGTTTTTGAAAGAAAAAAATGTGTTGCAACAATCTAGACAGACACTACCTTGATATGGCTATATTTATGAAACCAAGAGATGCACATCATAATTAATAGAATTTTTTGAATTGAACCAATATGAAAAAATTGCATATTTTGAAGATGTTTAACATAACACCATGTTTCTCAACATATAAGTTAAAAACTAAATATTAAAAACTACCCAATAAAGAAGACAGAGAAATGTAATGTAACAAAGATTTTCCATATTTTTTCACAATGTATTTTGGAATATAAAAAATTTTGGTTTCACGTAATAATAATGACCGTCAAAAAAAATTTGCACACATTCTACTAGAAAATTAGCTATAATTAACAAATATCTATGAAATTCCATAAAATTTAAATCTATTGAAAGTATATTCAATTCTACAAATGTTGGTATTAGTTCTGAAAGTAAATTCACTATATTCGATGGAGTTTTACCATTCCGCAAAGTTGCAAGTTTTCAGCCGAAAAAACTAGTTTGAACAAACAAAAAACAATTTCAGCCAAGTTTTTGTTTGTCGTTAATAGACATTAAAATAAATGAGAAATTTTTTCCACTTGCCATTTTTAAAATTCAACCGAAAAACCTATCCATATTTTCTATCGGCCACAAAATTAAAACGGTGTGACGCCTTAGATATAACTATTTCAGCCAAACATTATAAATAAACTAGGCTGAAAATTTATTTTCGCACTCACATTCCTCATGTGCAACTTCTGAATTCCAAACATCTTTGCATCTAATTTTTGCACAATTTTTTTTTGGCTGGATTTTAAAGTGATTTTTTTGGTTGAAATTTGAAAGTAAGTCTTTTTGGTTAATTTGCAAGTGAGTTTTTTGGCTGAATTTTGAAAATGAGTTTTTATGTTGAATTTTAAAATTGATTTTTTTTGCTAGATTTGAAAGTGATTTTTTAGGATGAATTTTAAAAGTGATTTTTTTTGCTAGATTTTGAAAATGAATTTTTTTTGCTGGATTTTGAAATTGACTTTTCTAGGTTTGATTTTAAAAATATGTATACATTGAATTATCATCGGAAATCAAAGAAATTACAAGAGAAAATATGATCGAATAAAAGGCATTGAGACTTGTAGAGAATACTTGAGAAACTATTACAAAAGAAAGAAGGAAGAATACTTAAATATTGAAAGGGCAAATCAATCTTAACAAGAAGTTGAACTAGGTGTGTAAATGTAAATATTATAAATGATATTTAAAATTTAATAGTGTAATGTTAAATTTAATTCTTATTTGATGAACTAATTTGAAAAATGTTTTGCAATCTAAACACAGAGAGAGAGAGATTTTCCTCATAACATTGATGATGAGATTGAAAATGTTGAAAGACAAAATGAAAAATAGAATGAACCAATGATTGATGTTGTTGTTGAAGATGTTGAAAAAGATTCAAGTGAAGAAGTTGAATCTCTCTTAGGTATGTATATATATGTCATGTATTATTGAAATTATACATATTTATCTCCTTCAATTTCATGAACTCTATTTTTTAATTTAATTTTTTAATGTATTTTTATACTCATTTACATTAATTTCTCATATGTAGAAATGAAATCAATATCGATGATGAGATGTAGAAAATGTCAACACTGGCACATATGGAGATAAAAAATCTAACCATGTTATACAATATCGTGTTAAGATCATTATTGATAAGTTCTTGAAAGATTAAAATGTGATAGTTTAAACTCAAATTTTGAGAGGTCCCTTAACATCAAAGAAATTAAAAGAAGCTACAACACTATTGGGTATTCAAAAATAAACGAAAGATAAAAAGGTTAAGGAAAAGTTTATCCAAAATATAAATAGTGCTCTAAAATCAATTGGAAGATCTGGAAAAAAAGTGACCTAGATGCACGTAGAGAAATACAAATGGAAGTGGTTTCATCAAGTACTAAAGAAAATAATTTGGTAAAATATATGGCAAAAGCATTAGGTACCTCATGAAAAACATTACAAAAGTATAGGAAATTTTGATTGTAAATAGATGCAAATGATGAACTTTCTTGTTGGATGGTTATTTGTAGGAAACCATACAAAGATAGACTTGGAGAAGATGTTAAAAAAATAATATATGAATATTGGATGAAATATTCACATGTTTCACCAAAAGTAAGGGATGTGATGCAGCAAAGAATAGCACAAAATCAGTATGAAGTACATGCAAAACATATCTTAGACACCACTAAGATAGAGTTGTTCAATAAGTTCATAGAAGAGAATTGTGGAATTAATGTCTCAATCAGTACTTTTGTGCAACAAAAACCACTGTCACTGTACACAACACTTTTTGTTGTCCTTATCATGTGGAATTTCAATTATTGTTAGGCCCCTATACTAATAGTGTAACCCCTTATTGTTATTAGTACAACCCCCTTATTATATTGTTTTACCCATGTAGTCCCCATATTGTTATTATTGTGCCCCATAGAAGCCCACTATCGTTATTATTGTGCCCTTGCATTATTATTGTTATGTCAGCTCTGATTATATTATGACCCCTTAGAATCCTATATATAGAAAGGAGGTCTTTGTCTATTTGTACATCCAAGAATTATTGCATTTGTGTAATGTAAAAGGAGTTGCCCTCGAAGAGGCTGAATCTAAGTGGCATTCAACTATCTTTTCTATCTTTTTGTGAGTTGGTTTCATAACATTTGGTATCAGAACTTTGGATTCTAGGGTTTTGCTGCTCCAAATAGGTCATCATGTCATTTTAACTATAATTGTTTTCTGCAACATTCCAGAAGAGAAAAAAAACCATTTGAGACAAAATCGCGTTGATCCTCAGGTCCGAATTCAGAGCTTTTTGCACAATATTTGTGGAGATATGATCTAAGGAAGTTAGTCTTTTTGCAGAATCTTGAATGTCATTCCAAACAGGTGACCTTGGGAAAATTGTCATAACTATCTCCGTGGGCATCATATTGCAATTTCATAAAAAGCTACAGAAAGAGGACAGATTGTAGTTTCCTGTGTATAATTTTCATATCCTAAGGTAAAAATAGTGACATGTGGCACTTCATACAAGTTCTCTCTTTTGGAAAGGTACATAATCAAGTCATGTTGGGAGATTGTGCATAACTCTTTCTTGGAGAATCTAAATTCCATCAGACTGGTGGCCTGGAAAGGGGACGTAGAGGGCTACTGCAGATCACAATTTTAGAACTTAAAGATCCGAAAGTACAAAGTTACAACCGTTTCAAGATCAAGCTCCTAAAATCAAGAAAAAGTGAGATGAGCAAGTTTGATGGCAAGGATTCGGTAAATTGGATACTATAGATGGAGAAATATTTCGATCTACATGAGGTGAAACTATTACAAAAGGTACGTATTGCATCTTCATATTTAGAACCAGATCAATTGTTATGCTATAAAGGGATTTGTTCTTGTAAACCACTTGTTACGTGGTTCATTTTCATGGAGGAAATGATAGCACATTATGAGGATACAAAGAGAAACTCCTTCTTTAGCCAATTGATAAATCTCAAACAAAAGGGTTCAATGGAAGAGAACATTGAGGACTTTCAAAAATTGAATAGAAGGGTAAATTATATTATAGAGAAGCAAATGATTGATGTCTTCATAGGCACTTTAAAAGATAACGTTCAATATGAGGTTCGTTTTTGGGAACTTGATTCATTGGAGGATGCATTCGAGTTTGCAAGAAAAAATGAAAGTGAAATTATGGAAACAAGGAATCCCACCACTCATGACTATAATTATGAATGTGTTTCTTCTCCTAGCCTTCCGCAACCTACAAGGATTACACCACCACAATTGGAAGAGAAAAGAGAAAAGGGGCTTTACAATTGTGATAGCAAATGCACTAAAGGTCATAAGTGTGTTGAGAAGAAATTATTTTACATAGAGTATGAAGGGGAGGAAGAAAAGGATCAAGAAACATCAAAAGAAGAGGATATACGCCAAGATCCAACCCCAGAGATAGAAGAAATGAATCAGACCATATATCGTAAAGCATTGGCGGGAATTACCACTCCTCAAACTATCAAGATAGAAGGACATATCAAGAAGAAAAGTGTTCAAGAAGTGGAAGATCACATCGAGCATCAAGAAATGAATCTGACCATATCTTGTAAAGGATTGGAAGAAATTATCACTCCTCAAACTCTAAAGATAGAAGGACATATCAAGAAGAAAAAGGTTCAAGTGGTGAAAGATCACATCGTGCATCAACAAGAAGTTCTCCAACTTTTAAAGGATAATGCCACTTTGGTGCAAAATCAAATGAAACAACAGGTAGATCAACATCGTAGTGAAAAATGTTTTGATGTAGGTGATTGGGTATTTTTAATACTACATCTCAGGCAAGCTATTTGTGAGAAGGAAATGTTGGCAATACTACATGCATTTAAAAAATGGTGACCTTACCGAATGGGAAGACACTTCGAGGTAAAAATGGATCATGATAGTCTTAAATACTTTTTAG
>APFE031580479.1:1182-53424 GCA_000404065.3 Pinus taeda | reverse complement strand
GAGGCACAAGTGTTTTGCACAGTGCTAGGTGGCACAGAGAGGTGTGCAATGGTGCGAGATGCATGAAGATGTTGCAGTAGCGCAGATGTCAGAGAGGGAGCACTTATCAGCAGTAGGTAGAGCTTCAGCATCAGAGTATGTTTCTAGCCCAACAGGGAGGTCAGTTGGGAGGTGCAGTGCGGATGCAACGCTGGGAGATAGAACCAGCAACAGCACAGATGCAGTCAGAGATCAAGGTAACAGAGGCTAGAGCAGTCAGATACTGAAGAGCACAAAGATGCAGAGTTTTCAGTCGATAGAGGCAATAGCAGTCAGAGACTTTGATGATAGAGCAAGTGGAACGGCCAGATGTGTTGCATGCAGAACATTCTAGAGTTACAGGATCGGGTTTGAGAGGAAGCCTTTCTTGTTGAGAGGGAGTGTTGAAAGTGTGCAACAAGAAATGCTTGTTGAGAATGCAACAAGATGATGGAGCTTAGTGGAAAGGAGTCGCCTTCACTAAGTGGTCCCGCAGGCTATTTTTGGCGCAAGTCTATTTTTAGACTAGTCTATTTTTAGACATATGGATCATGTCTATGGGTTGCAGGTTGCTGTTTATGGATAATTGATCAAGTTGGGAAAAATAGATGGACTTCTATTTTTAGATCACAGCGGAGTGACTGCTCAGTCTAAATATAGAACAGTCAAATATTATTAGCTCATAATAATATTAGACTATAAACTTTGTCTTATTCTCTTGGAGCACTTCAGGATGAGCTACGGATGTGGTACATGCAGATCCCAGAAGGAAATACGTGGTTACCTATGGGGTGACTAATATTTGCATGCAGGACTTCAGTTAGAACTCAAGTGAGTTGAGTTTAGTGGACTGGAGGTGCAGTTGATGGAGTTGTGTTCAGTTTAGCTTTGTTAAATTGGTTGTATTTAGTCTAACTGGAAAATAGACTAGAGATGAGTTGGGCGAATTAGTTATTAATTAATTCACAAGTTATTAACTCATAATACAACTAATGAATACATCAGTTAACTCAGTTGTATGTCAATGCATGTTCAGTTCAGCAGGGACAGGTGTTAGAGAATCAGATTGCTATCAGTTGTGACTATAGTTGTGCATCAGATCTTGCACAATCAAGGGATTGAGTATGCCAATGAGTTTGCCACGTATTTTCCCACATTGTAGCTTGTGCTCACGTGATTTAGCCAAGTAAATACGTGGTTGCCTTGGAATTATTATCAGTTCTTGAGCAGGTATTGAGCAGCGGAGGCAGGCAAGCAGCAAAGGAGATTTGAGCCAGTGATTGATTCAGATCTGAGCTGTATTGTGTGTAACAGAGGTGGAGGTACTTGTGAGAAGTATTATGCTATGTAATGTTACATGACTCAATCATTAATATACAGATAGTTGGGGTTTTTAGCGAGATGCTTTCCCCGGGATACATACTGTGTTAATGTGTGAATGCTCTTGATGTTTTATTGTTATTGATGCTGCTATATTGATAATCAACATAGAGGAGCTTATGTATTGTGTATGTTTTCTGCAATAGTACATGATCAAGATAATCTCTGTTGAATATGTGTTAAATTATTCAAAATTTCTACAAGAAGAAGTTCCACAGTTACAAGAGGACATTAGAATTGATCCTAGTGTAACAGTAAACACTTCTATTCCTGAACTGGCTTTGTCTAGGGCCGTTTCAGAAGGTGTCACCCCTCCAACATCTGTCGCTACAGAGTCTACACCTTCTTCAGCACCAAAAATATTTTACGGACCCGACAGTCTTCCTCTTCCACCTGGATTGATTTCTATAGAAGAGATTATGAAGGATCTTCCATCCAGTACTCCATTGCATTTTGGAACTGGGATCCACCTATATTCTTCTACTTTAGAAGTTAGTCTTCCTTCATCACAAGTTCTTGTAGAATCGATAGGAAATATTTTGGATAGACTCGATATGTCTGAACAACCATTGACATCTAGGACTATGTCATCTAACACAACAGTAGTAGAACGTCTTGTTGCTACTCTGACAATATTTGCTAGTATACCATCTATCCCAACTAGTTCTCAACCACTAGATGGAGTCCACTCATGAACATACCATCTATCCCATTTGTTTGTCCGGAACCTTATTTGGAATATCTTATGTTGAGGCTCAGCAAATTAATCCTTCGCAACAGTATCAATTTGAGCAGTCCAATCTCCAAAGGCCAATTTTCCCTTTGAACACTGGATTGTAGCCATATGGGGGGTAGTATGCCTTTTCATTGTTCCCTCCGGGAGAACAACCATATGAGAGTTCACAACAGAATTCGGGTCAGGCTAGAGTCGCATTCAGTGGTTGGGTACCAATATTTCCTCAATAACCAAGGGTTGTATATTCTATACAACCGAATCAACTTGTGTTGAATATTCCCACTACACTGGCTATTGTGACGGTGTCACATGTACAAGCGCTACCTATTGTATGTCAACCTCCAGTCTCTCAGGTTGTAATACGACAACCTCTTGTCTTTGCGAATCAATCACAACCGATTAGTGGATCCTTAACTGAAGAAACCTAGGCTCAAACGGGTACTATAAGCCCTCATCTTGGTCAAACATCCAGTATTGGGCAACAACAAATGGTCTCATAGCCATGGCTGGTGCAATATCAACAACCCGAATTCCAACAAGCTTACCAAGGACTTGATCAACAAAAATTTGTGGGTAATGGGTAGCCGTATATTCAAAACGGTCACCATCCATCCTATCATAATGGTTATGCCCATCAACCTTATCAAAGTTATCAGCATCAAATACATTATGCTGGTATGTAAAGACCCACTCCTCAGGCGATCACATCCTATCCTAGGTATGCTTTGCTAAACCTGAATCAATAGTTGTCGTTCATTGCAACTTTAGAAATACCAGATCTGAATAAGCTAACAAATGATCCAATTTCTTACGCCCCTTGGTGGCCGGTGATTCCTCATAACATTCTGTCAAATATTCCTAAATTCAATGGAAATCCGGGTGAAGATCCGTTGAATCATGTGATGAACTTTCATCTGTGGTGTTCATCCAACACTCTAAATGATGAATTGATTAGGCTTCACCTTTTCCAGTGAACGTTAACTGGTCTGGTAGCAAAATGGTACATCAAATTGCCTAGGGCTTCATTTGATAAATTTAGCACCCTTGCCACAACCTGTTTAACCGATTTTTAGTTACCCATAAGGTACGAAATAGGAATGGAGCTTCTTACCAATTTCAAGCAGACCACAACCACTCACATATCTGATCATATTCATGAATAGCGACATCATCGTAGAATGGAAAAAACATATGTTCCTAATCAGCTGCGAACTGAATGGTTTATTAAGTCATTGTTACCTTCTATTACAGAATATGTGGCTAAAGGGGGGGTTGTCACTGAAGAACAAGTTATTTCTTGTGCGCAATATCTAGAATTGATCTATACTTAGTCTGGCATGCTCTATTACAAAATCCCTTACGCTCCTAGACTAGAGTTTTCCATTCCTCCTCCTCCTAAATCAAACAAAGACTCTCATGCCGGTGATGGCATGATAGGTATGACCAGCATGAGAACCACAAAGGCTACATCTAAGAAAGCCCATGCTGTTTTTGGTCAAAATGCAAATGAAGAACTTCTTGCCTTGGAGGTTAATCCCATGTCGACTGACAAAGGCAAAGAACTGAAGCAACCAAGGGGCAAGAAGAAAGGGAAAAGAAAAAAGAAGAAACAGGATGATAAGTCTCCTGAAAAATATTCTGCAAACCATTATGGGCAAAAGCAACCCGGTCATCCATGCTTTATATGCAATGAGGATCATTGGACGAGAAATTGTCCACATAAAGCTCAGATTAAGAAGTTCTTTAAAAACTCAAAAACCTCAGCAGTATTGACTGGTCCGTTTCCAAACCCAGAAACCAATATGGTTGCTAGTGACAATGCTTCCCCATCCCAAGTGCTTATGTTATCCATTTCAAAACAGCAAAATGATGCTTTGATATCGACAAGGAATAAATATTACAAGAATCCACAGCTATCGAACAACAAGGCTACAGATCAACCTAGTAGTTCGACAACAACTTCGACCCAATTTGTGCCACCCATCATTCCTGAGCTAACGATAAACCCACCAAAGGGGGTAGTACACAAATCGACATTTAATCCTTGTGCCTGAGTAGCACAGAATTATAATATAGTAGAGGACCTGGCCCAATCACCATCCACTATGTCGACACTTGAAGTACTACAAAATTGCCCCTCCCAAAAGGAGGCTCTATTATCAGCAATAGGTGGGATTGACCCAGTGGATTCCAATCTCGTGGCCTCTAATCATAAAGGATATGAACCTCAGTTACTAGCTCAACTCGACTTTCCTTAGTCAATTGAAAGCCCTCAACAAAGTTGTTCATCGAACAATTATTGATGAGGGGGCATGCACCTGAATTATGTCAATAAGTTTCTGGAAAACTTTAGGATCACCACCTTGTCAAGAATGTCAACGACATTAAAATCATTCGATGGATGAACATACACCCCATACGGGATTTTAAGTAACTTGCAATTTGAATTGGGGGGCAAAATAGTAGAAATTGATGTCGAAGTTATCGATGGAAACCTCGATTACAACATCCTACTAGGAAGGCCCTGGATATGTGTTATGGCTACTATTGTGTCAACATACTTTAGAAATATTTCATTTCCTTTTCAAGGAGGAATTATGATCGTTGACCAACAAACCTTTCTCCCCAATAGTTCACAAGTTATGGGAAGCATCCCAATGATCCATGGAAGCTCTCAATTGCTTCAAAATATCAGAGTAGGCCTCCTAAAAGACCCTACTTTCATGGGTACTTTTTCCCTACTGCCTCCGAGTAATCTAGCGGAAGTGGCCATGGTGGAAACCTGCAATATGATATCTTCTATATCTAAAAGATTCAAAAGATTCCAAAACATTTTGTGAGCATGGATCATCACCAGGTATTGCCCCAAAGCCCAATAGAAATATTGTAGCAATCAATTTTCTTGGCCTGGGGGGCAAACCCAAATCAACGCTCATCAAGTGTTTGGATAGATAGGTCTAAGGAATATGGCACCTCTTCAGATCCTTTGTCACATGTACATTCTACAGACGAAGGAATAATTCAGTCAATGATGATAGGAGAGGCACCATGGGAAGATTACCACCATCGTTCCCATCTTCTCGATTACCATGAATATTATTCCAGCGACTTTAATCATCCTTTAGTTTTTGATTTTCTATCAAATACTGTAAGTACGGTGGATTCTGAGGATGGTTCTTATCTCGTGTCAACCTCATTAAAAAATGAAACAACTCCCTCTACAAGTTGATTCTTTCAAAGATCTCAGAGGTAAACCTTCATTCCAACCACCGAATTGAATGCAATGAAGCTTGGGGGGCATGCACCTCGATTTGCGTCATTATGCTGGAGGCATGCGAACTTATAACAAGCATATTTTTTCATTTCAAGCTTGTGTAAACATGAAACCAAATCTGAGCATATGTTGTCGCATGGTTCAAGCTCATTAAAAAATGATCCAGGCCACGAGCAATTTTACGCGAAGTTCAAGCTCGTTAAAAAATAAACCTAGCAATGAGCATATGTTCCACCAGATTTTAAGTTCATTAAAAAATGAACCCACCTTCGGTAAATAACCATTATGATCACATTATTATTAGCTTTGGAACCTTGTTCATGTTCTTACCATCACCTCCACTCATTTTAAGCCGATCCTACGCCTCCATTTGATTGTTTACCCCTTTTTGAGGAACAGCTACGACAAGTGATTCTATTAGCCACCTTCATTACACTGTCATGATTGAAAAGTTCCAAACCTTACCTCGAACCAACTACTATTCGAAAACATCACTCGTTCCTCAAAAAATGGGTCTCCTTTAAGCTCTTTTCATCTAACTTGTAAAATATGAAAATATTTCCGATCAATCGGCCTCTCCAGCTTGTTAAAGTGATTGGAAGTGCCATCCCTCCTCTAGATTTTAATCTTTCTGGACCTGAGGGATCATTGCACAAAAAGATCGAGCACTTGTCTTGTTTGGCTCATTAAAACTATCAAAAGGTCATCTCTTTCATATTATTTTATACTTTTTCGGACTTAAGGGATTATATTACGAAAAATGATTGTTGGAGTTTCCTTTCTGTCTCTTTTCAGATTCTCTAAAATTGAAAAGGACCGAGTTTTCTTTGTCATTAAACTCATTAAAACAATAGCAACAAACTTGTCCATGCAGACAAGAGTCATTTTCACTATCGCTAGGCTCGTTAAAACATAGTGACGGGTTTGTCCGAAGGGTAAATTATAGAACAAGCATATGTTATCCTCCTCAAGCTTGACAAAAATAAAGAGGTACTGGTCAACGATGATTGGGGAAAAATTGGGAAGAAAACTTGAAGAAACTTTATTGGTAGTAGGCCGCTCTTGAACATGACACTTTCACTCTGTCACCATGGTTGAGTCGGGTTGGGTTATTCTGTTCACCAATCATATCACCATTCGTCCACCGTACCATCCATTTTTGGGGGTTAATGTTACCAATCCATTTCAGTGTCATCATTATGTTCAAGAGAAGTCGCTCATAGAATTCATCAACCCAGCTTATGTCTCATTTGCTACAATACCTTCACGCTTCATTCTTTCATGACCGCCACCCTGAACCTTGTATCATCAGATCGTTTTCACCTCCACAAAATCATTTTCTCTGTTTCGTGTCGTAGGTGTGGGATTCATTAAGGCCCTCCTACAACGGGTCACTTCTTTTCGACATCAGCTCATTATCCAAGAAGTTGACTTAGGAACAACCCTTTCGGTACTTTCAAGCTTGCATGCCTCAATGGCAAGTTTCTCACTTCCAGCGACAGGTTTACATCTATGGCCTTCGACCAAAATATTTTGCGTGGTGTTTGACATCAACTCATGTCTTCACACCACGTGAATTGTACTACAGTACCTTGAGGGTCATCATCATCATCATCAGTGGTTCCTCTCATGCCTGTTAACAACTTACATCATTGGTTGGTAATCAGGCGATGTCTTTCCATGTTCGACATCATAACATCTTTTCACATGGACTGACTTGTACCTCGTGTGAAGATTGAACAAGTTTTGAAGACCCCAGATCTAGTTTTATCCATTTGGGCTGCAATATATTCAGGAAAATAAAGACATCAAATTTACATCATTGCTTCAGAGATAATCATGCAAGCCAAGGGATGATGGCTCTACCAGAATCATCAGTCTGCCACACAGACGGTTGTCTATCCTATGTACATGAAAATGAATTTATAAAGCTAAGCATGGGATTGCCTACCTCAACTAGATAATGAAAATATTATGAAGATAATGTATTCTATTGTATCTTATTACAGGTCACCTTCCAGTTCGAAAAACCTCAGATCCTCATGATAAAGCATTTCACTCGACATCAAAAAGATTTATGACCTCATGCTTTAGGGGGCAACTTTTATAGACATATTTGGGCACTATAACCCGAATCACATATGTCCATAAAACCAAGGGCTTATAAGTCCCTAAAAGTGTTGTTTCATACCCTAAAGGAGCAAGGTCATCTGATTACATCATCTGCCAGAAGTTCTCCATGAAAAACTACTCAGACCTGGTCGAAACTAGACCATACAGACTGCTCAGTGCTAAAGGTGCGATGCATCTCACTTGCCACATGCAAAACGTGCGATGCATATTGAAAATCCCGCTTGTAGGGTGCGATGAGCGAGAGCAGACAAATGGTAGAGGCAGTTGGCTAGGTGGAAACCCATATAATCTTCTAGAAGCTACTCATTTGACACTTGCCTCTCTGAATTCGCCCAAGGATGAATAAGAGATCATGAAATATCCAAGTGGAACCAATAACTATAAGAGAGATGACACTAATCAAAATCCCAGAAGCTGACTCACCCACCTGCAAATATCTATATATGGATCCCTCATCCTAGAGATCCAAAGGCCAAAATTTAGTATTTTGTAAGGAAGTGTTGTTGGTTTCTCTATGCAACATTGTATTGTTGGGTGATCTAAGCTTTTCATGAGGTGAAGAGGGCTTTCATGCTGGGAGGATGGCGCTGGGTCAGACCAATGGGTTGTAATCCTCTCTTCTACTACTTCTATCAATATAGCTATTTGGTTTTCCTCCATTTATTTGTGTCTTTTGGATCTTGTATTGATATATTTTGTATGGTTATATACATCCATCCTATATTGTTTATGGTTAAGATCTCTATGCTTTGATGGTATATGCTGCTTTTGACTCTATAGTGCTCTTTGTAAGCGGACAAGTATAGGAAGGGAGTGGCGAAGCTCTGTCAAAGGAGGGAGGAAACAAGCAAGGAGCCAAGTGAAAGACTGAGGTTGGTACTCTCTGCTTCTCTCTCATCTATCTCTCATAAAGGAAAATGAAAGTAACTTTAGTTTGTTTGTTTCTAAGATAGCTACCCATCTTAGTAGGACTGACAGCTCTGAATGGACACTAGTTTTCCTGATAACACCCATGGTATTAGATAGATGGTTTTGAGAAAACCATGGTAATGACCCCTGGTATTGTATGCATAAGGCCTATATAGAGGCTGGAGACTCCCCATTCAAAGATGTCAATGATTATTGTATGAACAGTGATATGGCTTGTCGAGTGTTCTCCTTCCTTAAGGAGTGAATGTATGATGTTTCCCTACCTTAAGCGTTTAATAAATTGCAACATTTCTATATTTAGATCTTGTTATTCTTGGGTTTATTTCTATTATCATATATTTCTGGGTTAGATCTATAACAAGTTCTATCAGAGCACTTTCTTGGGAAAAGCAAAGATTTTTTTTTTTTTTTTTCGCAGGAATTTTTTGGGTGGTGAGTTTGTAGATCAGATAAGTATGTTTTGGTGCAAAATTTGTAGAATCTAATTGTAGATCTAGATTTTTTGTGAAAAAATACCCAATCTGAAAAAAGAATAGAAATCGGCCGAATCAGAGTCGAGATGAGGGAGATGTCGCTGATTTAAAAATCAGTTGTGTTGCAAACATTTTTTTGAGTTGAAAATATAAGATAATAAAATATACCCAAAAAATAACAAGATCTGAATATAGAAATGCTTCACTTTATTGATAAAACCCTTAAGGTAAGGCAACACCATACATTTACTTCTTAAGAAAGGAGAACACTCCACAAGCCATATGCCTATTCAAACAGTAATCCTTTACATCTCTCAATGGGGAGTCTCTAGTGTCTATATAAGCCTCATACATACAATACCATGGGTCATTACCATGGTTCCCTCAATACCATCTATCTAATACCATGGGCTTATTACATTATTTCTAATTACTTGTGGTCCCTTACATGATACAGGTTAACCACCTTATTTATTACTGTGGCCCATCCCATTATTACATTATTTCCTTGGGTACCTCCCTCTGTACCCCATATTATCCCCCATAGGTATACTACATTCTACCCCACTTAACATGTTTCATCCCTGAAACATACGAAGAACACAAACAATAAGATCTACTCAAAAGAGTAGCCCACTGGTACCATGCACGTGCATCTAGCCATCTAAAAGAAAGGTAAACCCTCGATCTAGTTACTGCCTCACTTGCCTGAGATGGAAGTTGACCCTGGCAGCTCTTATGTGTTGATGTGTAGTAGGTGGATCTTTGCTCCTCTCTATCTGTCATGTGGGGGTTGTTGTCCTTGTGGCTAATTCGTTGCCATCTTTTTGGTTGTTTTCTTGTGGGGTGATGTGGGTGGTGATATGCTGAAGTGTTAACCAATGATGTATGTTTAATTCACCACCTCATGGGGCCTGATTGGTATCTAGTACATGTTGTGGCGCTTGTTGTTGTTTCTTATCTTCCAATATTACTTCTGTTATCACTCCAAGAAGATCTCCTAAGTTGTAGCTCAGAGATGCATGGTAACATATAAATCTTCAATATTGTTCTCTGAACTATTGGAATGGATCATGGTTTGGATCAAGTCAGATGACTGTTTCAACTCTATTTTCACTCAAGACATGCATGAACACCCTCAACTTTACAGGGCTTTATACCACTAATGCTCAATAGTTTATAGATTCAATGGATAGATGGAGAATACTGACTATACCATAAAATGCATACGTAAACACATATGAATGGCTAGCTACAGAAAGCAAATGAAGCTTACAAATCTAATTTATCAATGTAGAGATAAGGCGATAGTTATCTCGCATTAGACATAGAAGAAAACATGAATAACCTATTCAAGTGAAAGCTTAGAATAGAGGATAAAATGGGAATTGAACATGTAACAACAAAAGAAGCTTATATTTTTGGAATGAAGATGAGAAGCTTAGAGGAGTAGAGTCTCCACAGTCTCCAAAAGTTGAACCCTTTATCTCTCTAATTTTCAACCATTTATGGGCTCTTTACAATTCTCTCGAGCTCTCAAAGGCTCGAGGTGTCTTAATCTATCCCCTCTGTCTTTTTAACTATTTGATGCCATGACTAGACATGCATGAGCTCAGAGGTTTTGTTTTCTAACAGCATAGTAACCAAATTCTGGTAAATGTGTTGTGCTGTCAGGTGGCTTGCTTGTGCCAGTGATGCTCCATGATCATTTGTTGGTTTGGCTATGTTGCACTATTTCCTTTCCCCTTCCGGCCTTTTGTCTCCTGGTCTCTGTCTCCTTGTCTCTATCTATGATGGAATGGGTCTTCGGGCCTTTGAAATCCTTTCAAATACTAACAATGATTGTTTTCTATTTTACACAGAGAAACGTTGCAACGATGTGAAATCTCACCAAGGTTTGTTCATTTCGGACTTCAAAAGTCCTTAAACATGGTCTATTCCTCTATCGGGTCCGTCCTTATCTCTATCACAAGTCGCAAATGCCCTGTTCCCAGTCTTCCCTTTGTACTTTGAAATACATTAAAAACACTAAAAATCTTGAAAAAATGGCTTTGGCATATCTAAAATATTATGTATTTTCATTTCTGAAACCCTTTGGGTTTAGGTTTTATTGCATCGGCATTGTCCCTTTATATTTCGTTAAATAACAAAATATGTGAAAATACATAGGAAAATGCCTTTCGGCAGATCTAAAATCTTATGCAATAATATTTATATAACCATTGGGTCCGGTTAATCGCATTGCACATCGCTCATGCCCTAGGATAATGTAAGCGCTCGTTGTATTTTCTGATAGCAATCCTATGATTCAACGTGGGCCGTCAATCTGCGTGCTTGATCGATGGTCCATGTTGCATCATCGATCGCCATCGCAAGTTCCAAACGACCCACCCTCAATCCTCCGATTTCCTCTGCCGATTGTGACCCATCGATCACATCTGGACCGTTGATTGCCAGATCTGACGGATGTTGTGCATTTCACTGTTTATTCCTTCGATACTCTATTTTTCACTGTTTTTATGTGTTTTTGGCCTCCCGATAGTTCTTTTCTGCCATTCTAATGGCTCTCCTCCTACGATTGTTTTGATATTTGGCCTGATTTTACTAACTTTTGAATACTTTGAGAGCATATTTGTATCCATTTTGGGCCACATTCCAACAAGGCTAACACCGGCTCCTTTTGGGGACGAAAGCCTCCCTATGAGGTTTCAAGTACCACAGACCAATGCCTTTCCTGTAAAACCAAAACCAAATCTATCTCCTGGTGTTCCATTGATCATGGAGTTTATTTTGCTTAAAAAATAAAAGCTGAAAAACATATTTACAATTTCAAGGCTTTAAAGCCTTAAATGAAATAAAGTTTCAAGAGCTGCCCATGGATTGGGCCACCAAAAACATATTCTCCTTCCAGAATCTGCAGGATAAAGTTATTGTTCTGCTGAATTTGAGTGATGACAAATGGACCTATCCATAAGGATTCAAACTTACCATGATTACCTTTCTTTTCCTTCAATGCTTCCCATTTGAGAACCCAGTCACCAACATGGAAATTGTCCACTTTCGCCTTCCTATCAAAGGTTTATTTGATCCTCTTCTGATGAATTCTTGACTTTTCAACTAGCTACTCTTTGATATGCTATAATTCAACCAGGTCATTCATTCTCCTTACCATGTCATTCATTTCATCTAGTTCTTCTTGAAATAATTTGGCCATAGGAAGAATCAGCTGGATAGAAAAACAACATCAGTGCCATAAACCAGCTTAAATGGAGAATTTCCTATGAACTTCTTGTTGGTAACTCTGTCAGCCCAAAGTGCAAACTTCAACTTGGAATCCCAGTTCTTTTTGTTTTCCTCCAATAGTTTTTTGATTATCCTTATAAGACTCTTGTTAGATGATTCTACCAACCCATTTCCTCGAGGATAATATGAGGTAGAATGCACCAATTGAATGCCCATGGATTCAATCATGTCCACTAATTCTTTTTCCTTGAAAGCTGCTGCATTATCATTGACTAGTTTGGTTAGGCAACCAAATCTAGTGAAAATATTCTCATTCAAGAACTTTATGACAACTTGATGATTAGCATTCTTAGTGGGTATAGCCTCAATCTACTGGGTGAAATAATTAGTGGCTACCAAGATCCATTTGTGCTGGCCACTGGCATGTGGGTTGATCTCACCTATAAAGTTGAAGCCCCAATGCTGGAAGGGACCATTGGTGTGTACTGGCTTCAAGGGAAGAGATTTTAGCTGTTGTCTTCCTACAAACCTCTAAGATTTGTCACAAGACCTCACAAAAGAACACACATCAGAGAACATAGTAGGCCAATAATACCCAACTCTCAGGATCTTGTGGGCTGTGGTTTTCCAATAATGATGCCCTCCACAGATGCTAGAATGGAACTGTTGCATCACTTCTGCATATTGTCCTTTATCTAGACATCTCAAGAGGATTCCTGATGGGTCTTTCGAATAGAGAAGGTTTTCATTAATGCATAATTTGGTTGATCTGAGCTCAATAGCCTAGGCTTGACTCAAGCTAAGCCCTGGAGGAACTTCTAGCTTCTACAAAAAATGAACTATCCTGGAATACCATTCGTAGGTGGCTAGATTTTCAGCCAAAGACTGATTTTGCTCTTGCTCTTTTGCTACTTCCTCTATCTGCTCATCACCTAAATTTGAACCCATGCAATTTCTATATAGAAAACTGCAATTTTCCTTATCCAGAAGCTTAGCCAAGCCCTAGCCTTTGACAAGATTCGTGGGCTTCACCTCTATGTTGAACTCTATGAATTTTTCAATCCATTTAGCTCTCTTTCCATCAATATCTGGCTGAGTTAGGACATCTTTTACTGAGGCTGAAGGTACATATGCAACCACTTTGGAATGAAGAATATAAATTATGAATGCCTTTAAAGATTTTATGAGAGAATAAGCTTGTTTTTCAATAAGGTCATACTTTAGTTCAGCATCCCTAAGGGTTTTGCTAAAAAAGGCCACAGGGTGTTCTACACCTTCATTGTTTTTCTACAATAGAACTGCTGCAAGTGTATCATAAGAGGAAAAAGAGAAGATATAAAATTCCTTGGTGTAATCTAGGGTGATTAGAGTGGGAGCTTCCATGATAGCTTGTTTGATGGCTTCAAAAGAGCTTCTTACAGCATCTGTCCATTTTATTTCTGATCCTTTCTTCAGCATGGAAGTGATATGCTTCACTAGTTCTACAAAGTTTGTAATAAACCTCTTGACAAAGTTGATCTTACCCAGGAAAGATTGAATGTCTGAATTGCTTGAACTCTTGTTGGATCGATCTTCACACCTTCGGCAGAAACAATATGTCCCAATAGTTTTCCTTCTTCTAGAGAAAACTGTGACTTCTTTGGGTTTATAGAAATTCCAAATTGTCTGCACTTTAGAAACACCTTCTTCAAATGCTGCAAATGGTCCTTGTAAGTGTTGTAAAAGATTGTTATGTCATCAAGGTAAATAAGGACAAACTTTTCCTTCTCTCCCACAAAGGCTATGTCCATGGAACTTTGAAAAGTAGCCCCAGCATTCATCAGTCCAAAAGGCATCTTGGAGTACATGAAAGTGCCCCAAGGAGTAGTGAAGGTGATATTTTCCAAATCTTCTAGATTTATAGGAATCTGATTGTAACCTAAAAATCCATCTAAGAAAGACATGACTCTAGCCCTTGAAACTTTTTGCAGCAATTGTTCCATCTTAGGCAGGGGTAGTTGTCTTTTTTAGAGCATTGGTTCAGATTCATGAAGTCAACACAAAGCCTAATTTATCCATTCTTTCTTACTACTACAAGGTTAGCTATCCACTTTGAATACCTTAGGGGAACTATGATCTTGGCATCCAGCAACTTCTTGATTTCATTTTCAATCAAAGGAAATAAGAGAGGGCTGATAGCTCTTAATTTCTTCTTAAAAGGGAGGGTGTTCTTCTGTAGCGGAATCTTATGCTAAATGCCATTGGTGTCACAGGTCTTAAGATCACTGTATTCCAAAGCAAAAATATCAACAAATTGCTTCATCGGGGTCGAATACTTAGAACTCTGGGTAGAAGACAAGTGAGTGGATATATTTATGTACTTTGGATGGCCTAGACTCCCTACATTATGTTTATGAACAATAGACTCATTTTCTTTTTTGGCAGGCTTATAAGGTACATAATTATGATCAAACAACTTCTCTAGGGGCACCAATCCTTTGGATATATGGTTCCTAGGCAACTGAACAATGTTGTCCTGACCAATCTCATCCATTAGCTTGGACTGGTTGCATTCTTCAATGGTTTCGTTTTCTTGGTAAATGTGCATTTCAGAAAATTTATCAATCACTTGTAAAATCCTATTGATTTCATCATCATCTTCAAAAACTTTCTAATATTTGACATTGTCAGGCAAAGATGGTCTATATTTCACCTGAACTTCATAAGTCAATTTAGGAGGCAAAGGAGGAATAAACATGCTAGGAGACATAGCAAGGGAATCAACAAGCTGGTTCTTCATTCTCGGGATGTAAGAAATACTGAAAATATTAAAAGAGTTCTTGAGCTTCCATACCTCATATCTGTATGCTTTCAGCCTGGGATGCTTTGCTTGGAAAGTTATGTTGACCTACTAAATGATAAGGTCTACGTCTCCAAACACTTTCAAACCTTTGATGCCCATTTCTTTAGCAACATTTAAGCCCAATATCAAGGCTTCATACTCTGCTATGTTATTTGTGACCTAAAAGGTTAATTTGAAAAATAAATGAATGCATTCCTGTGTGGGGGACACAAGGAATACACCTGCCCTTGTAGCTTCCTTAGAGCAAGCTCCATCAAAGAACATGTCCCAAATTTGTGGGCCTTCTTCCTCTGTGATATGGAAAACTCATTTCTTAAGCTGCGTGGAGGCCAATTGGGATTCTTCAATTTGAAGAATACAAGCTCCAAAATCAGTGTCAACAACATAAATAGGATGATTAGTGGAATTCCTTTTATCACTAATGACATAAGCCAACTGAGCTTCTCTGTATAATATCCTACTCTCACCCCCAAAAATTGGGACAGTAGCATAAGACAAATCATCTTGCAATGTTCCACCTAATATCTTGATCTAACCTCTGGAGAGAAACATGCCAAGCTTGGGGGGTACATCTTATACCACAATATCCATCATCATGCTTTTCATGGGTGGCTGAGACAAGGTGATGGTTGGGTCTTTGATTAATCCCAAACATTTCAATTTTCTAGAGTTAAAAGAAAACATGTCATGATAAGGCTTGGTAATGTCAAGACCCAATTCATCGATGACAGCCTTAGGCATTAGATTATGGTTGACTCTAGTGTCTAGAAGGTAGTTTTGAAGGATTTTGTCCTAAATAGTCAGAGCAACATAGAATGTGGATGAGTTGTCATCATAGTTTTCAATCATTGGGCTGAGAACAAAAACTGGTTTCTAATCTTGCAGATTTACATAGTCAGTGGAGGCTTGGATGGATTTAGGCTCAAGGGCCTCGAGGATGGATCCTTTGAAGGAATCATTCTTTACTAGTTGAATAAGAGGTATGGTTATTCTTAGCTTCTGGATTTTTGATTCAAAACTAAAAGGAGAAGGAGACTTGTCAGGGCCTCTTACCTCATGAGCTGGAGCTTTAAGGATGATGGGATCAACTATCGATCGCTTCTACTTATTAGCTTGCTGTAATGTAGGGATAATAGATCATTGAACATGAGTTTCCTTGGCATTATTCATCTTCGACCTCAGATCATATCTGTGTAAATCTTTAGTTTGCAGAACAACTTCACAATCCAATCCTTGGTTTATCTGGTCATTGAATAATGACTTTTCATAGGTAGTTGAGGTAAAAAGAAGGCACTGCCTTTGTCTTCCAGACAATGGATCTCATCATGTTCTTCAAGCTACTCTTCTTCCATGACTAAATTCTGGAAAGGGGTCTTTACCCTTTGATCTTCATTGGAATCTTGGCTTCTTTGCATAATCTGCAACTACTCATTAGCTAATCTATATGGATTTAGATTTGGATTTCTAGGAGCAAAGGTATTAGGAACTCTTCCTTTCCCAGGGTGTTGCTCAACCTTTAATTTGGAGATTTCAGAGGCCAATGACTCTATCATCTTAGTCATTTTATTGATCTTGGGATCTGAATATGATGAAGATTCACCTCTCTCTATCCTTCTATAAACATTCCCCTTAAGATTCTCTGTAGCCATGATGTTTGATTCTACTTCCATGGATGCATCCTGCATATTAGCCAAGGTAGTGCATCATCTCTCCCTCAATAGTAGACAAAAGTCAGAATCAAAGGAATTGGCATAGATGAGTTTAGCAGAGGTAGTGGTGGGTTTTACTTCAGCTGGTATTTTTCTATACATAAGGTTAAATCTCTAACTAAAATCAGACAAAAAATCACCATTTTCCCTCTTTAAGTTCCAAAACTTGGTGTGGTAGTAGAGTAGATCCTTCTTATTCCCCCAATGCTAAAGGAATGCATCATCTAAAGCCTTAATATCTTCTATAGACCTTGGGGTCAGTTCTCTGAACCATTTTCTAGCATCTCCATCTAGACTTTGGACAAAGACTCTCATTAACACATCATCTTCACTAATGTCTAGGTTATCAACATAGCTATAGAATGATTCAAGATGTTCTTCAGCTATAACTCCTTCAGTCCCAATGAACTTAGGATTATAATTCTGATATTCTCTAGTAGGCATGGCATTCAAAGGAGTGGGCAATACTAGAGGCCCATACCTAGCAGCTATGATTCTTTCCATTATGGTAGGTGCTTGTGGTCGTACCATAGCTATGGCGGCTATAAGGGTAGTGGAAGTCTGAATGACAGAGGGCTGAGGAGTGACTGATAGGACTAAAGGGGTATGATGGATAGGAGATGAGGTTTCCTTTGGGCTTACAACAAAAGGAGAACATAAAGAATAAGGACCTTTATGAATATCTAAGATTTTTTCTTCACTGCTAGTATTAGATGCTATACTATCAACATGTATTTGTTCTATTACAAGATTTTCTTGAAGAGATATAGAATATTGTTTAGAGCTACCTGAACCTGATGCTCCTTTTTGCAATGCATTTCTTTCTTTGATGATTTTTTTAGGGCTAGATATTGGGTCAACTTCTGGCTTCTAAGAATTTCTCCGAGTATGCCTCACAAACTGATCCAAAACTATGAAGTGGAGTCACCAAGAGGTTCGTCCTCTAGTAGAGTCACTAGATAGATGATTACAACTGAAAAAGTGCCAAGACTTTTCTATCATCAAAGCTGGATCTATGTTGTTCCACAGGGAAGTTGAGCTTCAGTCTCCTCTCCCCAGCAACAATGCCAATTATGTTATCACTCCAGGAATCTCTCCTAGATTGTAGCTCGGAGATGCCTAGTAACATATAAATCTTCAATATTGTTCTCTGAACTATTGGAATGGATGATCGTTTGGATCAAATCAGATGACTATTTCAACTCTATTTTCACTCAAGACATGCATGAACACCCTCATATTTACAAGGCTTTAGACCACTAATGCTCAATAGTTTATAGATTCAATGGATAGATGGAGAATATTGATTGTACCAGTAGATGCATACATAAACACATATGAATGTCTAGCTACAACAAGCAGATGAAGCTTACAAATCTAATTTATCAATGCAGAGATAAGGTGATAGTTATCTAGCATTAGACACAGAAGAAAACATGAATAACCTATTCAAGTTCAAGCTTAGAAAAGAGGAGAAAATGGGAATTGAACATGTAACATAAAAAGAAGCTTATATTGCTGGAATGAAGATGAGAAGCTTAGAGGAGCAGAGTCTCCACAGTCTCCAAAAGTTGAACCCTTCATCTCTCTAAATTTCAGCCATTTATAGGCTTTTTACAATGCTCCCAAACTCTCAAAGGCTCGAGGTGTCATAATCTATCCCCTCTATCTTTTTAATTGTTTGATGCCATGACTAGAAATGCATGAGCTCGAAGGTTTATTTTTCTAACAGCATAGTAACCAAATTTTTGCAAATGTGTTGCCCTGTCATGTGGCTCACTCATGCCAATGATGCTCCATGATCGTTTGTTGGTTTGGCTGTGTTTCAATGTTGCCTTTCCCCTTCCAGCCTTTTGTCTCCTAGTCTCTGTCTCCCGGTCTCTGTCTGTGATGGAATGGGTCTTCGAGCCTTTGAGATCCTTTCGAATACTAACAATGACTGTTTTATGTTTTACATAGAGAAATGCTACAACAATGTGAAATCCCACCAAGATCTATTCATTTTGGACTTCAAAAGTCCTTAAACATGGTCTATTCCTCTATCAGGTCTATCCTTGTCACTATCACAAGTCACAAATATCCTATTCCTCGTCTTCCCTTTGTATTTTCAAATACGTTAAAAACACTAAAAATCTTGAAAAAATGGCTTTGACGAATCTGAAATATTGTATATTTTCATTTTCGAACCCCTTTGGGTCTAGGTTTTATCGCATCGACATTGTTCCTTTATATTTCGTTAAATAACAAAATATGTGAAAATACATAGAAAAATGCCTTTTAATAGATCTCAAATCTTATGCAATAATATTTATATAACTATCAGGTCCAGTTAATTACATCGCACATCTCTCATGCCCTGGGCCAATGTAAGCGCTCCTTGTATTTTCTGATAGCGATCCTACGATGTGAAGTGGGCCATCGATCTATGCGCTTGATTGACGGTCCACGTTGCATTGCTGATTGCCATTGCAAGTTCCAAATGGTTTGCTCTCAATCCACCGATTGCCTCTGTCGATTGTGACCATCAATTGCGACCCCCCGATCAAATCTAGACCATTGATCGACCAGATGTGACGGCTGCTATGCATTTCACTGTTTATGCCTTCGATACTGTATTTTTCACTATTTTTATGTGTTTTTGGCCTCCCGATAATGCTTTTTCGCCATTCTAATGGCTCTCCTCCTGTGATTGTTTTGATCTTTGGCCTAATTTTACTAACTTTTGAAGACTTAGAGAGCATATTTGGATCCATTTTGGGCCACATGCCAACAAGGCTAACAACTTCAACCACTGAGTCCTCATTTGATGTATCAGTACATGCAACCTTTTCTGCTTCAGCCTCCTTGGACACTACCTGGTTTTCTGGCACTTGGTTTGATGTTTGTGTTTGATTGTCGACCCTTAAAGGCTCATAATTTGATGTGTAAGTGTCATTAGAGCTTTGTGTTTCTGCCTCCATAGTCTCTGCTTGGGTCTTAACGGAAATATCTTGCAATGTAATTTTCTTCTTTTTATACTAGAGCTTCAAGAATTTCTTCTGCACATTAATATTGATAGTACCCATACATTCCATCCAAGGATATCCCAAAACAACATCCATGTTATCCATATATGAAGTATAAAAGTCACAATGTAACACATACTTATCCATAGAAAGCTTCAAATATTTATCAACTTGAACATCCTCATTATCAACCTGTGTGTTTTTTATGTGTTTTGTTAGAACTTGCAATTTTTTTGCCAAATTAACATTGATGAAATTATGCTTGCAACTAGGATTTATAGACACAATGATCTTCTCCTTCTGAATTAATCCATGAACCTGTAATAAGTAGATACCAGTAGAAAATAACCCCACATGTTTCTCATTATCTTGTCTTCTAGCATGAGACCATCTATCTAAAAGGAATTTTTCAAATTCTCCATCGGGTAGGTTGGAACACTTCTTTTTGTTAAGTAATTCCCACCATGTGGACGCCTCATCTGTAAAATTAGCCACTACCCAAAATCTCCAATGTTTTTTCCATATTGAATTTTTGTTTTTTAATGTATTCTTCAATAGTAGGACCATTATCTTTTCCTATAAAATATAGAATCGCCACGAAGAGGGTTTGAAAAAAAAATTCACTTGGCGAGAATTTGAAATTGTCACAATTTAGTCAATATTACTCAAAATCCCTATTATGACCTGTTTTCGGAAATGGAACAACCATTTTGCATCTTCCCATGTGATAGAAATCCCAATCTAGGAACTGGAATTTCCGACTTGTGCTGCAACTGTCCCACCATCACAAAAAATTTCTGAAAAAAGAGCTTATTTTAAATCAGTGATATCTCCCTCATTTGGACTTCGATTCGACTGATTGTTTTTTTTTTAAATTGGGTATTTTTCCCCAACAACTTAGATTTGCAATTAAATTATACATATTTTTCTCTAGAACGTACATATATGATTCACAAACTCGCTGCCTAAAAAATGTCTAGAATCCAATTGATTTTTAAATCAACAATATCTCCCTCATCCAAACTCTAATTCGGTCAATTTTATTTTTCAAATTGGGTATTTTTGTGCAAGGAACTCAGATTTGCAATTATATTCCGAATTTTTTTCATCAAAAATACATATTTTATCTGCAAACTCATCACCGCATAAAGTTCCTACAAAAAAAATAAAAAAAAAATCTCTGCTTTCCCCAAGAAAGTGCTCTGATACCACTTGTTATAGTTCTGATACCACTTGTTATAGATCTGACCTGAAAATATAATATAATAGAAATATACCCAAAAACTAACAATATATGAATATATAAATGCTTCATTTTATTGTTCAAACCCTTAAGGTAGGGCAACACCATACATTCACTCCTTAAGGAAGGAGAACACCCCACAAGCCATATGCCTGTTCATACATTAATCCTTTACATCTCTCAATGGGGAGTCTCTAGCCTTTATATAGGCCTTGTACATACAATACCATGGGTCATTACCATGGTTCCCTCAATATCATCTATCTAATACCATGGGCTTATTACATTATTGCTAATTACTTGTGGTCCCTTACATGATACATGTTAACCACCTTATTTATTACTATGGCCCATCCCATTATTACATTATTCCCTTGGGTACCTCTCTCTGTACCCCATATTATCCCCCCTAGGTATACTACATGTTAGTTCATGTTGCGAAACACATGGGGAGAACTTTTTTATAAAATGTGTAAGAAACCCTCCCCCCCCCCGCCCTCCAACCCAAGCCAGGTGTGGATCAAACTTGTGACCTATGCTCTAATATTACTTGTTTGGAATCATGATTGTTGTTAGACCAAAACCTGCAAGTGTTTGTCAACGATCACATAACAAGAGATGAGGATCCATGAGAGGCAATTTGTCCATGTTGAAAAACACACAAGGATTGTTGGTTTATTCAATGTGCAACAAGCATTATTTTTGAATTTAAAACTTGGAAATAAATCCAAAATAGGAGTTAATGACAAATTTGAAAAGCGATGAATGTTTTGAGTCATGTTTCTAGTGCCTAGGAGTGGAATTTCCAATAACATGGGTTATTTGTTGAGCCCCTCAAGATGTTTCCAGCTTCAAAATTTAAAAACTAATTTAATCTAAGATTAATATTATGTGGATGGATGGTGCAACATATGAATGCTCGATCATATAAGAAAATGTTTGATTTTTTAGAAGTGTAATTGTTGTGGATCTTGGCATAAAAGGTTGAGGGGATGCCTAGTTGGATGTAAACCTATTTTTTGCACCAGTAGGCATATCTTCTTGAAAATGGTCAGGCCAACCTTCGTATACGCTTTTCATCTCCACTAGACATCCATCCCGTCTACCTTTTACTCATAGTTTGACATATGCCTCTTTAGTTACCACATAATGCATGTCAGATATGAGTGGAATGGTGGTGTGAGTAGAATGGTGGGTGGTGTGTTGAGTGTAGTAGTTGGAGCCTTGATCACATTTCCCATTTTTTTTTCCTTTATATTTGTGTTGGGTATCAAGGTATTGAACTTACAATGAAGGTGAAAGGAAAGACAAAGGTTTTGAAAAATTCAAAACCCTATGACTGGGTCATTTCAGTTTTGAGTTGTTTTCTTCTCATTGGATTTATATAAATCTTGATTGTCTTGAGGGAAAGCTTTGGATGGTATCTTCCGTTGACATTGTGAGGTAGTATTAGCTTGGATGTTATGCATTTTATCTACACACTGAGTGTGAAATAGCAAGAAAAAACCTCGCTCTTTGTTAATACTCTCCTTGATTGGAACCAAGTATTTTTTTTCCTATTTTATTCTAAATTCAAGGTATATTAAGTTTTTGTTTTCAACTGAGGTAACACGTTCAAAACGATTACACTATTCTCCCTCACCAATATGGTTTTGAGATTTATTTTTGTTCACATTCAATACATGTAGCGAAATTCTCTATTTATTAGAATCTCAAGCAAAAATCATGTCATAAGAATAGTTTTCAAAAGCATGCTGATTTTTATGGGCTAATACTAGTAACAAATAGGATTCTTTTGCATCAAGGATCTCTAGTTCAAAGGGCCCTATGAAACTTTACTCCATATACAACAATTGTTTTACCTTTTGTCGAGTGCACATATTTTATTTTTGGAATTTCTCCAAATGGTCTAGAATAAAGGTCTGCAATTTGACTCCCTTGCCTTTATGCCTATGTAGTATGCTTTCCATACAATCTAGTATTTGTAACAAGTTTTGAAAATGTTACCTCATCTACAACTTTACTCATAGGATTAATGTTGCCCACAATTAGTATATTCTCATTTGGGAAGCTACTTATTTATGAGGTAAAGGGGGAACTTGTGATTTATCGATGCTTTACATGTTGGTCAATCCCTTTTATCCAACCAACATAGTTACATCTGATCTTTTGCATAACTTGCTTCTCTACTATTATAACCAAAACCTTATCATATCCTTTCATCTTAAAATATTGTTTTTAAATTTTCCACTATACCTGAACTAATTTTCCCTTGTAATTGAACCTATTAATTACCCTTTCATTCAATTCTTTGTAAGCTCCTACTTGCTTATGGATTTTCTTCAAAACTTCCTCATTAAGAACTATTTTATATTCCACTTTGAAAAACCTAAGTGCAAGGTTGATTGGCGGAGTTAAGTGGGTACAATACAAATTTGTTTTTCAACATCTTCAACTTTGTTTTCTTTGCCATATGATGGAGAGTCATCTTCTCAGTTTATATGTGACACAACCCTTTGGTGAAGGTATTGGTATCGCTCAAGCTGATCCTAGAAATTTATCATTTAACATTTTCTTAAAGCTAGCTTCTCTACCTTTTCCCACTCTACCACTAAATGGAACAATAAAACAATAACATAGGACACACTTCAATCATGGTCATTGAGGAAAATTTTCTCTAGCATAGAGACCGTGCCTTTCCCCTAATATCTTATTTATTTAATGTTATCTCTCACCAATTTCTCTACCCAACTCAAACATTACAATCTACAAGAAAATTAATTTTCTATGCTTCAATTTTATTCATCGATCCACTCAAAATACTCAACATCGAATTTTTTTTCATGTTTATTAATATATACATGCTACCAAAAATTAGGTTTGTAATGATTTTCACAAGCATGCCTATTTTTATGCCACCCGTGAGAATAAAGATGCTCTTGCATGACCTCAAAAACTTGTGCCTTTATTTATTTTGATGGGCATTGCCTTTGTGAAGTCTAATGGGGATTATGGCTTCCAATTGTTGAAATAAATGAACAAGTATTATTAAGTCCACCATTCAATATGTAAATGCTAAAATGTGAAGTGGATAACATTGTATGCTTCTTTAAGTTATAATGCACGGTGTTAAGGGCTAAAGACATTATCTTAAAGAGCCTGGGCTTACTCTTGTTTGTTTTGTTTTTCAACTTACTAGTGCATGAATCTCACTACAATTACTGAGCATTGTGTTGTAATGGAAATGCATGTGGAAGACTCACCTGCATTTCTTCCTATCATAGAAAATGCATATAAAAATAGTTTCGCAACAATGCAAAGTGCCAAATTGAAGTTGGTGGACCGATGGTGCTGAGTATATAATGAAACTTTCATTTCATAAATGTTGAAATTCTCCAAGTACTTTGTAGAGGAAAGTGGTACATGTCAAATATCATCACCTGTGGCCTGTATTATATTATGAGGGATTGGGGGTGAAGGAAATGGTTTATGTTATGGTAACGTGGTGATAATTAGTGATTAATACATATTGTTAAAAATTATTGAAAGATGAGTATGTAGTGTGGTTAAGGTAGAAGAGATAAAGTCGAACCTAGACTCCTTGTTGGATGGTTTGGTATTTTACGACCAAATCTTTGTAGATCTTATTAGATTCACATATTCTGGATTCACATTTTGGGAATATTGCACATTTTCATTTGGGTTTTCCAGGAAATTTGGTTGTTTCTAGATTTGGAGAGGGGTTGGTGATTCAGTAGTACATGCTAATTGTGCATGGAGAATTAGTTAATGGACAATTTACATGTATCCAAACTTTAGATAATGTACTTTTAAGTTTATTCTTTTCTTCTTGCACTAATATCCATTTTAATTTGCAAGCATTGTTCATTTAAAATAATCTATCCTCCATTTTGTGCACGTTTGATAGTTTGATGAGTTTTATATACCTGTTTCAAGTCCATAAACTATTTCTCATGCTTAGATACATGACACATCAAAATATTAGCAAGATTCTTAGATCATAATGTTCATATTACTAGTGGAATTATTTTGTGTGCTACTTCAAATTCTTTGATTTATTGCCATAGCAAAATAGAAACATTAGACCTATGTTATGAATCCAATTCATGGTGATGATTGGATAATCACACACATTACAGGAATTCAGTTGTTCACTTAAGAAAATGTTTACTTGAGTCCTATTCCATTACCATTTTACAAGGAGGCATCTATTAGATTTGAAAATTGATAATTGTCTGTTCCATTCCTATACAGGCCAGATGCAATTGGATAAGGACATTTCTATCATGAAATCTATGGGATTTTCCAGTTGAGTGATGAGGTTCTGACAAAAATTGTTTTTTTATGATTGACACCCAGAGATGTTGAGATGTTGCATCTATTGGATAAGTTTGCAAGAATCTTTATCAATTGACAAAAATGAAGATCCATATTATTTTAAATGACTTAATCAAATTCAAATACCTCATGTTGCATAAAGATACATAATTAACTCATGTAACTAATAATAAGATATATAGTAAATTTGATTGCAAAAACATAAAAATCACTCTTCACCACTTCACAAGGACAATATGATTGGTCGGTCATGCCTTTCAGCTTCTGTAATCCGCTAACTCATTTTTCAATATGGAGGGATTACATTTTCAATCCATATTATAATTTAATTATGGCATATAATTATGTAATCTGTATCTGATGAGTATCAATCCATACTTATCATTAAAAAAGCATAATTTTTAGATTAATAAAAAAATATTGCATCATTCCCCAAAAAATAAGTTGTTGCTAATGGAATACAAGTTGAATTTATAAGCTTCAATATTAAAAAATGGCAAATTCAATACTCAACAACATATTATAAAAACCATTTAAAGGTTTCCAAATAGATGGAATCATCGAAACAATGCAATCCTAGTCAAAATGGGAAAGGGAAACATAGAGTGCACCAACTGGATAACACGATGGGATGTGGGCGGTTGAATGTGTTGATTTGTATGTGAAAATTTTTCTAGAGTACAAACTTGAAAAGCTCAGATGGATATTTTTATAATGTTAGGATATTCCAACATGTAGGAAATAGTTAAGTATAACTTAGTCTAGTGTAGAGTTAGGTAAAGTGTGTTTCATTACTATGTACATTTGTAACTTACAATCCAACAGTCATGATATGTTCTAGACATGAAGTGATTTGACGGTTCATTCTCTCCTCAGTATTACTGACAATTGATTCGTGGCTTAACACCTGATTAGTCCATGATCTCTATTTAAAGAGCATGGAGGTTCATTTGTAGGGTAACCATTCATGAGAGAATCTTATGGAAATTTTCATTCTTTTATTAATAAATTTCCTGAAATGGTCGGTTGGCTCAGGCTATCGACTATTTCCCTCTTTGAGGGTTTTAACCACGTCAAGAATACTAGTGTATTGATCTTTGATCTATTTGTGAGTGGTATCCTTTGGTATTCTATCTAAGGAACTTACCTTGTAAATTCCTACATGGTATCAAAGCTATTTTAGGGCCGCATCCATTGGTGATCCAAATCCGAAGCCGTACAACTGCATCTGATTGTTTTTTCCTAGATCTACTATTTTTGACTACTTTCGGGCCGAAATGACTGCTCTATTGTGTTAGAAGCATCTGTTCCAGTGAGGAACCTCTTTAGTTTCACACGAAAAGGTTTTTGTTAGCCCTAGCTACATCATTTTTAAGATCTGGAGGTATACAATATTTATTTGCAATTTTAGTTATTCTTCTCTCTATTTATTTTGGTTTATTTAGCTCTCTATTTTTTACTACCGAATCTATATCTTTCATTCTTGCATATGCTCTTTTTGCTACGACTCTATGCGATCTGGGCAAATAAGAAATAGAAATGAAGAATTTTGTCATGTGTATGCTCTTTCCCACCATGTCTTAGTGTGATCTCAGAAAATCAAAAACATTGGGAAAAATATTTAGTTTTCGGCGAAAGATAACGTCAAGCCATAAGGTTTGGTTTTTTTTTTCTTGCATGTCTATGTTGGGTTGTGTGGTTTTTCGTTTTATAGAAAAAAATAGTGTTTTCAAGTAAACACGCACCCAAAGCTTTAGTGACTAAAAAAGAAAACTCCTTCCTCTTTTCCAAAAATTACTAACCTTTTAAACTAGCTCACTTGGTCCAAAGTTACTTTATGAGAATAGAGGTCTTGAGTTCAAGTCTTTCTTTTTGTTAAGTTACTTTTTCAAAAAGCACATGTAACTTATGTTTTAAAGTTACGTTATGTAAAAGTGTTCTCACCCATTATAAAAATTGAGTCAATTATAATTATAAAGTCTCTTTATCTTTTATTTAAGTTACAATTTAGTGGGTAACTCATAAATACCATTGTAAAAGTGATTTTCACTTATTTATAAAAGTGGCTCACATAAAATATTTTTTTTAAGTGAGCTAATTGGATTAATTTTAGAAAGGGGTGAGATTGTTTTAAAAATATAACATTATCATTTATTTCCGCACATTCACGCACTTCATCGGCATCTTCAACATCTTCTCTTCAAAAAGCCATAACTTCTCCATCCAGAAGCTGTTTTCAGAACTCTTTTTTTTTAATCAGCCTAATTTTTTGAGGTCTTTCAATTCAAACACTTAGTTTTAGCATCCACAACTTCATTTTATGTTAAAATGGAAAGTCCATGCCAAGTTATTCTTGACAACACCAACTAATTCCAATGGTGGTCTTACATTGTGGATTTACTTAGAAGTAAAGGTCTTTACATAATAGCCTCATGCCAAGAAACTAAACCTAAAGATGAAGATAAGGCAGCCAAATAGGAAAATAAGAAATATCAAGCATGTGGGTTGATAGGGATTTCTATTTCTCCAAATCTTAGATTCCGTATCACAGAACTTGATACCCCTAATGAAGCAATGAAACAGCTCACTACTTTTTTTGGAATTAAAAATGAAATTAGATCCCATTAACTCGAAAATGAGTTGCTTACGTTGGACCCCAGTAATTTTTCTTCCATTGAATATTTTTTGTCCAAGTTTAAGACCATTATACTTCTCTTGGAAGGTGTTAAGGTTAAGAAATAAGATGGTAGCCTTATCTATTCCATTTTTACTAAGTTGGGACTAGCCTACTCTGTGTTTGTTTCCACCTTCCATGCTACAAGAGAAGCCTTTATTTATCAAGGACAAGACTAAAAGTACCCTTCCTTTGATGCCTTTTGTGATTCTTTAATAAGAGAACAAGAAAAACTCTCACATCTTGGTCTTCTTAATCTTGGAAACACTTCTAAGAAAGCCTTGGCTGCCCAACAACCACCAAATTCAAAGAATCCTAAGAAGCAGTATCCTAAAAAGAATGGTCCTAAACCAAACAAGGGTCCTAAGAAATTTTAGACCCAAAATGAAAAATCATTTCAAAAAAATGATAAGGCAAATAAAAAAAGGGAAAAAGGCTGATAGACATTGCCACTTTTGTAATCGAGATGGCCACTTAGAATCCAAAAGCTTTAAGAAGATGGAAGCCTTGGAAGCAAAAATGAACAAGAATAGCATCCATTTGGAGCACTCTTCAACTTCAACTTCATCTTTAGGAATAGCACTTGTTGCATGTGGTTGTCAAGCATCTCAGTCTAGTTATGCATTAAATGTGTCTTCTTCTTCTCATTCTCATGAGTGGCTCATTGATTCTGGAGCTTCTTATCACTTGGCCAAAAACAAAGCCATGTTTTCTTCTTTAAATTATTGTAACTCCAAAAATATGTATGTTGGTTATGATAGATCCCTTAGTGTTGTAGGGACTGGAATTGTTCATCTAAACAATGGTCAATTTAATGATATATTATGTGTTCCAACCTTATCCTACAACCTTCTATCTGTCTATCAGATAACTCATTCAGGTAAAGGTAAAACTGTTGAATATTCACCTCACGATGTTGTAATTAAGGACCTAAAATATCCTAAATAGATTTTAGCTACTGGCATTGCTGGTGATTCTATAAGGTTGTATAAGTTTAACAACTTTGGGTCATTAACTCTTCCCTTGATATTTGTTGCTCATAATGATGAAGTGAGAAAACTTTGGCATGAGTGATTTTGTCACTTAAACTATCACTCCCTTCAAAATCTATGTAAAGAAAATATGGTGACAGGCTTCCTATGGTATCTTGCAAAAATGGTGTTTGTTCCAGATGCGCACTCAGAAAACATCATCGGGATAGTTTTGAAAAACGTGCCTCTTGGCATGCCTCAACCCCTTTACAGTTTGTGCAGAGTGATTTATGTGGTCCACTTCCTATTGTTTCATTCTCTGGATAAAAGTATTTCTTAACTTTCATTGATGATTTCTCCAGACGCACTTGGGTATACTTCTTAAAACTCAAGAGTGAAGTATTTAGCATGTTCTTAGCCTTTAAGGCCCTTGTTGAAAAACAATCTGGACATTAAATTCTTAAGCTAAGATTTGATAATGGCAGAGAATATGTTAATAACAAATTCATCAACTTTTTCACTGAGAATGGAATTCAAATGTAGCATACTGTTCCAAATACTCCACAACAAAATGGTGTAGCTGAAAGGAAGAATCACACCTTAAAGGAAATGGCTACTTGTATGATTCGATCTAAAGAAAATAGTCTTAGTTTTTGGGTAGAAGAAATTAGCTGTGAAAATTACATAGTAAATCACACTCCCACTAAGGTTTTAAAGAATATCATTCCAGAAGAAGCATGGAGCTCACTTAATCTAGATGTAAGTCAGTTTCGGGTTTTTGGAAGTGAAGCATGGGCCCATATTCCAAGTGAGAAACATAAATATTTAGAACCTAAGAGTGAAAAATGTATTTTTGTTTGATATTCTGAATATTTCAAAGGATATAGGCTTATTCCACTTAAGTCCAAAAATGTTATCATTAGAAGAGATGTAAAGTTCACTGAAAATATATTGGCCTACGAGCCTAGTTTAGAGGATGTGCCACCTCTCTCTATCCCTTCTACTTCTAAAAATATCTCTTCTTTAGATGATGACATCGAGTTTGAAAATCCTACCCCAACTTCTCAGGATCCTGTTTCAGCTCCTCAGCTTCCAAAATGGGTCCGTGCTACTCGGGATGTAGGAGGTGCTCTTGCAGGTGATCCTACAAATCAACAGCATACATGTTCTTAGTTGAATAGAGCCTCTTCTTTACTAGCTCAAGCTTCAACAAATTATGATCTTGGCACCTTTACAGAAGCTTCAAGCCATCCAGATTAGAATGCATCTATGAATGAAGAATATCATTCATTATTGGCAAATGATACATGGGATCAACTTGTTCCTCTTCCAAAGGGACGAAACCTTGTTAGATGCAAATGGGTTTATAGAACCAAGTATAGACCAGATGGAAAAGTTGATAAACATAAAGCTCGTCTTGTTGCTAAGGGTTTTTCAAAAGTTGAAGGCATTGACTATACTGAAACCTTCTCCCCTGTTGCCAAAATGAACTCTATCCCTCTTATTCTTTCCCTTGCTGCCTCTTTCAAATGTGAAGTCCATTAGATGGATGTTAAATCTGCCTTCTTCCATGGGGACTTGCATGAAGAAATATATATGGAATAAACTCCTCGCTATATACAAACAGACTCCAGCCTTGTAGGTCTTCTTAAGAAATCCCTTTATGGTCTCAAGAAAGCCCCTTGGGCTTGGTATGCCAAAATGGATAGCTTTCTTTTAGATACTGTATTTTCTAGGTGTCATTCTGACAATACTGTCTACACCAAGAAAGTGGGTAAGTCTCTTATCATTCTTGTTCTTTATGTTGATGATCTTATCCTTACTGGTAGTGATCCCAACCTTATAAACCATGTAAAGTCCAACCTTAAAAAGAAGTTTGAAATAATAGACTTAGGACACTTGGATTATTTTCTTGGTCTTCAATCTTGCAAACCAAGGAATGTATTTCCCTTTCCCAGTCCAAGTATGCTTGTGATATTCTACGCCACTTTCACATGGAAGACTGTAAGCCAACCCCTTCTCACTTTCAGTCTGGAGAAAAAATTCCAGTCACTTGTACTTCCCCCGAATTTAATGCTACCTTATACCATTAGCTTGTAGGCAACTTTTGTATCTGACCCATACTCGTCCTGACCTTTCCTTTGTTGTTGCCCTTATTATTCAGTTTATGAAAAAACCACATGAAAGTCATTAGAAAGTAGCTAAAAGAATTATTCATTATGTTCAAGGTACAGTTCAGTTTGGGATTCATTACAGTGTAGAAGCATCTCCTCTATTGGTTGGTTTCACTGATTCCAATTGGGCTGGTGACCTTGATGATTGGATGTCTATTGCAGGTTATATATTCACTCTTGGTTCTTGACCTATTACACGGGCTTGCAAGAAACAAAGTTCCATTTCTCTTTTTTCAACAGAAGAAAAGTATCGTGGCGCTGTAGAAGCTAGTAAGGAAGCCCTGTGGCTTCGTTAGAGTTTGGTTTTCAGTAGCATCATCCGACTACACTTTGGTGTGATAATCAAAGTACCATTCAACTGTGCAAATATCTAGTCCAACATGAGCGTAGCAAACACATTGAACTATAGATTCACTTCATCAAAAATCTCATTCATGACCATGTTCTTGACGTGCAATATTGTTCAACCAATGATTAATTTGTAGAGATCTTTACAAAGGCTCTCACTGAGGTGAATTTTACTAAATTTCAATTTATGGTTGGAGTTTAGGAAGTTGTCACTAAAGGGGGATAGGCTCTAATGCCTCCTTCCTTTTCCTATTGTGTTATATTAGTACATCCTTCAATCCTATCCCATTTTGCTCTTAAGGGGGGATGTTAGGATATTCCGACACATAGGAAATAGTTAAGTATAACTTGGTCTAGTGTAGAGTTAGGTAAAGTGTGTTTCTTTACTATGTACATTTGTAACTTGCAATCTGATGGTCACGATATGTTCTACACATGAAGTGATCCGATGGTTCATTCTCTCCTCGGTATTATTGACACTTGATCTGTAACTTAACACCTGATTGGTCCATGATCTCTATTTAAAGAGCATGGAGGGTCATTTGTAGGGTAACCATTCATGAGAGAAGCTTATGTAAATTTTCATTCTTTTATTAATAAATTGCTCGAAGTGGCCACGTTAGCTCATGTCATGGACTGTTTCCCTCTTTCAGGGTTTTAACCATGTTAATAATACTGGTGTATTGATCTATTATATGTTTGTGAGCGGTGTCCTTTGGTCTTCTATTTGAGGAACTTACCCTATAAATTCCTACATATAAAGGACTTTTTTGAGTAGGCCTTCATCATATTCAATATAACAACAATACTGTGTACCTTTAAAGTTGTATTTTTTTATCATGGAAACTAAAATACAACTTTTTTTTATTAAAGTTGTATTTATTTTTTAATTATGTAAACTAAAATACAATAGTTTTTCTCAATTTAACACTCCTATAGAATCTTATTGACGTCTTTTTGAACCTTTTGGGGAAATTTCTAGTCTAGTAGTCTGGAAACAAATGTCTTGCCCTATGTTGCCTTTGTTTTTGCGAAACTAAAACATAGTTTCCCATATGTCTCACTTTAATGTGGGCATAATGGTTAAGAGAATGTGTTTCCTCCTAAAAGATCACACATTCAAAACTAGAGGGGGTATAGTATGTATGCCTTCGTAGACTTAGCAGTTAAATTTCTACACGGAGGTGGGTCCCTTGTCCCACAAACAAGGGGGTCTCATACACCAATTTGGTGTCTGGCTTGGCTGTAATCTTAAAATTGGATAATAATGATGATAATTATTTTATGCTACGTTTACCCATTATGAATACATGCCTAATATTCTTATCATACATCATTTATTTTATCTTTTTATAAAGGAATTTAGCAAGATGATTGTCATTGGTGGCAATTGATTACACCCTGGTTACTAGTTCGTTCTATCAAGTATGATTGTTCCTTCAACATAGCTTCCTTTAGCCATTAATTCTACCTATGTTTATTGTTTATGAAATCTTATGTGATTTTTTATTAATGCAAGGTTTGAAATGTGATAATTTATTGAGATATATCATCTGTTTAGCATTTGTTGTTGTTCTTTATTTATTCTATAAATTTCCTATACCTATCACAAGTTCTTTTTTTACCGCAGTGGTAGTTCCTCCTCAAGTAGTTGTCTCAGGTAATTGCTATAAAAAAAAAGACCATCTAGCCTTAATTTACTAGATGGATCGAAGTACACCATGTAAGGCCAATTTTACCATAGTAAAATTGCTTTCATTGTGAGAAATTACTTAATAAACCACATTTGCTAAGAAATTTATAATTAAACCCATGAAGAATAATTAAATAAATCACTATTTATTTAATTATCTTCCAGGAATAATTAATTAAACCATTGTTTAATTAATGTTCCTTTCCATATTTGACCCAATTATGAAAAATAAATAGATAAATTATTAATTATATGAATTTTCTCTAGGAATAATTAATTAATCACTAATTACTTATTATTCCTATCAAGTTTGACTATATCCCCTAGGAATAATTAAATAAATCATTATTGTTTATTATTCCTTAACCATATTTCTTGAGATGATAAATAAATCATTCGGTAGAAATCACATAAGAGAATTCTTTGGTCGACTCGTTTCAAACCAACAAGTGTGGTTCATCATCAGGACTAGATGAAGAGGCATACCATGACAAAGGCTTAAATAGAGAGCAATGTAGAGACATAATTTCAAGTAATAGCTATATTTTAACAATAATATTTAAACTATATATTTATTTTATTATTATTTTAATAACAAAATTAATTAAATATTGTTAACGGACTATTTTTGAAAAAAAATATATTTAAATAATGATATTATTTCATTAATTTATTAAAAATATCTTCTATTCCCTGAAGAAAATCTGCAAACGTACATGCACTATTGAATTCCACAAATCTCGTAATGAAACATCATAAACTTTATGCAGGAGTATAAACAATAGAAACTAAGTACAAATTCTTGGTAATAATATCATATCATATCTATAGGTATGGAGGCTAATCGTTAATCGTGTGCCTTCATGTCATAATAATGTATGATTGTCCCCCTTTAATGAAAAAAAGGGTGACGACAACCTGTGAAGCACGTGGATGGGAATGAGATCATGTGACATCATTATTACAGCCAAAAGTGGTCAAAATAGTCAGGCATTCAGAATTGAATGCAATAAATGCAAAAGCATTCGATTGGTTAGAGAGGATCATGGGAAATAAAGCATACGAAATTTACATCATGGAAAGATATTTACATTTTGGAGTATGTGTGATGAAATCTGATGAGGCGTTATTTTAAATTTATAATTGCTGATGTCAGATGATCATATAATGGTGACATGGTTCATGTAATATACATATGATGCCCATAGTAGTTATTAAAGATGTAATCAAAAATCAAAGGTGTTTTCTCCCTTTTTATTTAGTAAAGAAGAACTAAGTACATAATAAAAATTTGGCAACTTTAAAGTATACTCCAATGCCATAGGCAGAGCCACTGTTACCAAGAGGTGTTTATAGCCTCGATAGGGTTTCCTTTTAACCCTCACATGAGCCAGTATCCCGAACTTAAAAATGATTTCCGTTTTAAAAAGGACATTACTCTGGCGTGATAACCAGATAGTAACAATGCCACTCACGAGATCATAAAAAAATGAACAAGTCGGCTCGTGATGAGACCTCCTGTCCTTGGACATTTTAGTGTCACAAGGTCATTACCCTTGTGTGGTAGCCATAATGGGAATGTCACTTATGTTAATTACCTATGATCATGGTAGGCTAGCTCGTGATGAGACCTCATATCCATTTTTTAGTTTAATTTGTTATTGTTATGTTTTTTTTTTTTTTTTTACAAGTTAGGGGAGGCTCATCAACTCCTTAAGATCCTGGGATAGTGTAAGAAGTAAAATCAATTCCAAGGATAAATATTCCTTAGACTCCCAATCATATTATTGAGGAAGTCACCATTTGAATATGAAATAAAAGAAAAACTTGCATGGTGGGGATAGATCATGAATAGTTTATAATGTATCAAAAATAGACATAAGGAGTATTAATAGATAGAGCATGTTAGATTTCTTAAAAAATATTTACCAAAAAGGATAAAAATCATGATGATCTAGAGATTATTGCTTTTAAAGATCCAGATAAAACTCCTAACCAAAAAGAATAACTAGCATGGAATGATAGTAATGAGAACAAAAATCATTCATGGCGATGGATCAACAATTTATTCTTTTTTGTTAAAGGAGACACCAAGTGTTTCATTCCCAGAGCAGATAGAAACTGCTCTTTGGAAAAGGGAACAACAACTATTTCCTCGAGAAGGGAAAAACAATTGTTTCTTCGAGAAGGGAAAAACAATTTTTTTGTTGGAAAGGGAACAAGAATTGTTTCTTCTAGAAGGGAACAACAACTATTTTGTTGGAAAGGGAACATCAATTGTTTCTTCAAGAAGGGAACAACAACTATTTCTTTGAGAAGGGAACAATAACTATTTCTTTGAAAAGGGGACAAAAACTATTTCTTTGAGAAAGGAGCAACAACTATTTCCTTGGAAAGGGGACATCAACTGTGCTTTTAAGGAAAACAATTGATTATAAACAATGTTTGTATCAAAATTCCAACGTAATAAATTAGAAAAGAGAATAAAATTTCTCAACCATTTTCAAAATAAAATATGTACATTATTTACAATATGATCTAGAGCTATGAGCAACTTTATCCATTCGTCACCAACATAAGGGCCTCATATGCATGGTTGTATAAGAGTTTGGATGTTATGGTGAGAACACAAAGGATCCCTTCAATTAGTTCCCTCATTGAGGCTAAACGCAAGAATGAAGTTTGGCTAGAGATCGACAGGTACATAGAGATGCTAATGCGAGAGGCCACTAGGGATGACTTGGAGCTCAATGCACATAACATGTAGAAGTACATTGGTGGTGCCACCATGGTGAGCACCATGTTTCACATGCTTCAAGACGAGTTGGATACAGGTTCCAAGACCATATATCTAGATGCTATGGAGGAAAGAGTACACTACCAGAAATACACCATCAAGAAATTTGGGGACATCATCTTACAATACCAATCTTGGCACGAGTATGTGACCAAGAAGCACCAAGTGTAGGTTTTCGAGTTGGTATTTCCCTAAACCTCAGATTCATAGTTTTCTATCTTGTTAGGATGTCTCTAGCCTATTTTATCTCACATGGGTACATGTGGAAAATGTAATGTTATTTGTAAATATGTTGTAAGTGAAATTCCAAGTGTCATTAGAGGAATATCAAAGGTCATCATATTATGTAATGAGTTATTTGTATAGAATTTAAAGAGTCATGTGGGTAGTCAAAGAGTCACTAAGGGGAATGTCAAGAATAAGCCCTCCCTTTGATATAAATAGAACCACATAACTCATAGAATGGGATTTTTGTAGCCAAATGTTTGTCTAGGCTTTGGCCTAGAAAAGGCTTGGGTGTGTTGTGACAATCCTTGGCTTCTCCACAACGTAGAGTGAGTATACGTCTTTGGAGGATCAGGTGTTATTGACTGTAATGTTCTAATATTGGGGCTAGTGGTTGTCAATGGTGCATATATGGATGGAACTTTCAAATATAGAATGATAACAAAGCCAACACTCTTTCATGCATAAGCTCTTATTGTACTTGGACTATTTTGGTTACTTTCACAATGTATGTTGTTTAACTTATTCATTTTATTATGAACTAATTTGCATGAAATTGTATGAATCTTGTTGGATGTGTGTTGATGGATTAACCTCTCACTTCAATTTGTGGATTATTTTTCATTTTAGCTTGTGATGTTATTATGCTCGTGTGTTCCTTTTAGGTTGTGTATTATTACAACCTTCTAAGGGGCACACTTCCTTTTCTCTTCATGTGTCAGAACCCCCGTGCATCTCACTTGACTCCCTGGAAGGTCACACACTTGCTTCAAACCAAAGTTATCATACTTTTCTCTACGCACTATCGTGGTCAAGGAATTACATTATCACCCACTACTAGGACTCCTACTCCAAATGGTCTGAGGCCTAGTTGGGACTTCTTACAGGGGAGATCCATGAATGCTGGTGGGTCTAGCACCGTCAACAAATTCCTAGGAAAATTAAGCAATGTGATGCTTGTTTCTTATGAAAGCATAACAAGCAGTCGTTTCATGATTCACATTCTAGAGCACATAGAAAACTTTAACTTATTCATTCAGACTTATGTGATCCAATGCTTATTCCTTTTGCCAATGGAAAACATTTATTGATGATTCCACCATAATGTGTTGGGTTTATTTATTGAAGAACAAATATGATGTTTTTCAAACATTCAAGAACTTTCATGCATGGATTGAAAATGATGCACAATCTCATATTGGCTGTATTCACATTGATAATGGAAAAGAATACACTTCAAATGATTTTGAAAACTATCTTTGCCAGTATGGGTTCAAACATCTAATAATTACGCCTTATAATCCTCAACAGAATGGAGTAGCTAAAAGAATGAATAGGAAAATCTTAAATATGGTATGTTCCATGATGTCTTTCAAGAACATAAAATTGATGTTTTGGGATGATGTAATTCTATGTGTTGTGTATATAAAGAATAGGTGTCCATCTAGTGTTGTTAGAAACAAGATTCCCTATGAAACGTGGTATGATCACATTCCTTCGGTAAACCATGTCAGGGCCTTTAGTTCCACATGTTATGCCTTGATACCAAAGGAATAAAGAAACAAACTTGGTGCAAGAAGTCATAAGTGTATCTTCTTGGGGTATTCAAATACCTCCAAAGCACACCATTCTATGATGAATTTAATAAGAAGTTAGTAGTGTCTAGATATGTGATATTTCTTGAATCTTCCAAGGATGATAATGTTGTTCAACGACAACTTGATCACTTGGATAGATTCTGAGATGCCAAGTCATTTCAAGAATTCGATAATGATATTCCACATCTTTAAGGGGGGATTCATATACTAGATAATATGTGGAATCTTCTTCTGAAGCACTCTCTCCCCAACATGAATCTACAACCATTGATGACAAGTTGAGTTATGGGATTGACAGAATTGGGAGACTCAATCTTGATTCAATCCCAACTCACTCAACTGATCATCCTGAGCCATATCAGAAAGATCCTCCAAAATGGTTGACAAAGACACTTGAAAGTGTTCATCTTAATGAGGTTGAAAAGACAAGAACAAGAAATTCAACTAGGAAAAATGGAGGTGATGTAAAAGATTTTGATTCACCTATGTATATGGATGTTTCTTATGATTGTGAACTTAATCTATCATTAGATTGTGAACTAACTTCCTTCAAAGAAGTCACTTCTCATGATTAATAGAAAGAAGCGACTCAAAAGGAGTATGATACCTTGATAAAGAATGGAACTTGGACACTTGTTGATCCTCCATTGGGAACCAAATCAATACACTGCAAGTGGGTCTACAAGAACAAGTATAAAGTTAATGGCTCACTTGACAAGCACAAAGCCAAGCTTTTTCCAAAAGGTTTTGCGTAGAAGGAAGGGATCGACCATGAGGGGACTTTTTGCCCCATGGAAAAATGGGCTACAATCCACACACTCTTTGCCTTGGCAGCTCATAAAGGTTGCAAAGTCCATCAAATGGATGTAAAAACTACTTTCTTGAATGAAGATATGAAAGAGAATGTTTTTTTGTCTCAGCCAAAATGATTTGTTGTGAAGGTTCAAGAACATAAAGTATGAAATCTTGTACGATCCTTGTATAGCCTTAAGCAAGCACCACGAGCCTGGTATGAGAAGTTAATGAAGCATCTTCTAAAAATCAACTTCAAACATTATGATCTTGATGAAGCAACTTTGTTTATCAATAAAGTTGGAAAAACAGTTGTATATCTTGTGGTATATGTAGATAGTATTTTGATGACAGGGAACAATGAGAGCTATATTGCATCCATAAAGAAGGAATTGTGGAAAGGTTTTAAAATGATATACTTGGGGTATGTTCACTACTATATTGGTATTGAAGTAGCTCAACATTCAAAGTTTATATTCTTCTCTTGGAAGAAGTACTTTAGAGATCTATTAAATAAGTTTGGCATGGATGAGTGCAATCATTAACTTCTCCAGTGGAAGAAAACTTAAAGCTCAGATCCAATGAAGGAAAATAATTTTCAAATGCAACAAAGTATAGATAGCTTGTAGGAAGTCTCAACTACTTGAATACTACCAGACCATACATATCATTTGTTGTTGAAATCATATCCAGGTTTATGAAAAATCCTTGTTAGGGAAAAGAGTTTTAAAGTACTTGAAGGGAACTCAAGACTTTGGACTTAAGTATACAAAGGTGGGCAACTTCAGCTTGATCGGATACTGTCATTTAGACTTTGATGGAGATAAATAAACTAGGGGATCTACTTCAAGTTATGATGTGAGCCTTGGATTAGGATATGTCTCCTAAAGGTCATGCAAATAATCAGTTCTGGTAGATTCCATAATAGAGGCAGAATATGTGGCAACAATTGAAGCAACAAAGGAAATTATGTGGCTCGATAAATTATAGAAGATTTGCAAGTGAAACAAGTGCATTCAACTTCACTCTTGATTGCCAACACATTTTATAATAAGGTTCGCTGAGAATCCAAAGTTCCATGATCAAACAAATCAAATCAATATAAAATACCATTTGATTCAACATCATGTTGAGGCCAAGAAAATCCATCTATGCCATTGTTCCACAAATGAGAAGATTGCAAACAACTTCACCAAAGCTCTTGGAAGGGAAAAGTTTGAAAGATTCAGAACGATGCTTGTACTCACCAACATCCCTTCAGATTAAGGGGGGGGGGGGGGGGGGTGGGGGGACGTGACACTTAATCATTGGGATTGGGAATATGTGTAAGTAGTGTAAATAGAAAATAAGGAGAGATAGAATATGAAGAGACATTGGGAGATGAAACCCAAGGGTATCTCCCTCCATGGATTTATTTATGATCAGCTTTAATGCACAAACACAAGTCAGTATGAGGAGTTACCTCCTAGCCTCACAATAATGATGGTAATGATTTTTTTCCCTATTTCCAACATAACCATGAAATGAATATTCATCTAATGGAATATTAAAGGCCTTAATTACAAAGAAAAGAAAAGGCTCCTCAAATAAAAATGGAAATATAAAAATAATTTAGTTATGATGATTTGGGAGACAAAATCTTCTAGTGATCACTACAAATGCCAAGGACATTAAGGAGGCCTTGATATCAACTAGAATGTAGAGGAAATTCAAATTTTGAACATCTTATTTTCTTTTTGCATTCTTATTATCCAATTATTTGTAATTGGATATGCGAATAACTACATTATTCCTAATGTATATGGCGCATCCTCTTTCAAAGACAAGTCATTCTTCCTATAATTACTTGCTAGAACGCACAACTTGCTCACTATTATCCCCTAGATCCTTGGAAAAAACTTTAACCTCATCAAATCATTGGATGAAAGGTATATTTACATGCAATCTTCTCTCTTCCAAGACACAATGGAGAACCTACATCTTGTGGATAATGAAATTATTAACAAAAAAATCACTTGGAATAATAGAAGAGGAGAGGCACAACAAGTGGCCTAAAAATTGGACCTCTCTAGCCACAACATCCATCATGACTTGGGAAATCTTTTTGTAAGCATCGATATTTCTGATTCATTGCTCGTATAATCGGCCTATAATCCCAAATGTAGACATTTAGTGTGGACCTTGTAATAGGCATTTTTGTTTTGATATTTTCTAGTCACATCATCCCAATTTCCCGGAAAACATTAAGCAATGTGGGCAATAGGAAGATCTAGAAGGTTCCTTTATGTACAAACTCCATAAAAAAATGGAAGGCATAAAAGGACAACTCAAACATTGGAAAAAAACTAAAATTGGGAACATTCTGGAGGGAACACATAAACTAAAGAAGAAAATGAAGTGCATAAAACAAGAAGGCATATTAGATGTAACAATTGAAGAAGAAGCCACTACCATCATTGATGTTGAGGAACAGGGAGAGAAGAAATTCTCTTGAAACAAAAATCATATAGCCATTGGCTTACGGAAGAGGAAAGAAATATTATTTTCTTCAATAAATCCATGCTCCAACATTGACATCGTTATCACATATCTTCCATCAAAAATTTTGTGGGAGTAAAATTGTTATAATTATAGGAGATTACATAGGATCTCACTCAAAAGATTCTATTATAATTTGCAAAAAAAGGTCAAAAATGATTTAGTGAGTCATCCAACACATTCCTCATATTTTCATTGTAGAGCACAACGAAGCCCTACTTCACGAAATACCCCTTGAGGAAGTAGAAGTGACTATCAAGGGGATGTTAGGAAATAAGGTCACTAGCCTATATGGATTTACTGTTAAATTATTTCAAGCTTGCTAGTCCATAGTTGACCCAGAGGTCTTTCAAGTGCTGGAAGAGTCTAGGAGATCTTAATCCATTCTCAAATCCCTCAATGTCACCTTCCTTAAATTGATGCCAAAATAGGATAAAGTGGAGGATACTAATAGATTCAAGCCCATTATTCTATGTAATGTCATATACAATATCATTACTAAGATTATAACTAGTTTTCTTAAGCCCCTCCTCCTAAAGATCATCTCTCTTGAGAAAAATAGGCTTTGTGTTAGTGACCAAATCCTTGATGGCATTTTGGTTGCTCACAAATCCATCCACTCCTTAAAAATATCTAATAGAACTGGATTTTTTCTTAAGCTTGATCTCTTAAAAGATTTTGAAAAGCTCAACTAGTAGTACCATTTTCACATTATTAAAACTTTCTTTCTCCAAACTATATCCAATAGATTGGAAATTTATTATCATCTACCTCCTTCTCTATTTTGGTCAACAGTTCTTCATCTACCCCTTTCACATCCTCTTGTGGTACTTTGCAAGGAGACCCCCTCTCATAATTTATTTCCATTTTGTAGTAGAATGGTTGGGGAAATCTCTCAAAGAGTTGGTCTCTGGTAACAAGCTCAAAGGCCTTACTTTATTTGAAAAAAGAAAATCCCCTCATGCATAAATAGTTCTTCGATGATGCCATGGGAATGGGTATCCCCATTGTCTCTGAATATTAAGAGTTCCTTCATTTATTACAGGCGTTTTCTCTCACCTCTAGCATGGAATTGAACAAATCCAAATCTTGAGTCTTTTTCTTCAATACCCCAGCCATTGTGTAGTGTCAAATAGCTAACATTTTGGGCTCCCAAAACTGCCAACTTCCGTCAAAATATTTTTTAGCCCCTATAGTTGAGAAATCATTGAGATGGGGTTTATGGGATGACCCATTATCCAAAATCAATAAAAAAATAGAAAGTGTGGTTTTTCCACTCTCTGAGCTAGTCATTCTAAAAGTATTACTCCAATCCCTTCCCATCAACTTGTTTTCAACACTAATAGAGCCATTCTCAATCCTTTAAGAAATCTAGTGAATCCAACACAAATTCCTTTGGGTTGGTTCCCATATGGAATGGAAATCATCCTCTGTGACATGAATAAAGCTCTATAAACAAAAACTCAAATGAGGACTTAGTTTGCAAGACCTCACCACCATGGCAACAATCTTGGGTGAAAAAATCTAGTGTAGGTGCATCTAGGGTGGCCCTAATTTCTGGAAATGCTTCTAACTCCATAAATATGGCCCTCATACACTATCACAACTCCTAGTCTTCTTACACACTACGGATCTCTTCTCATCTATATGTTATTTAGAAAAGAAATAAATGCACTTCATCCAACAACATTGCTTTTGGGAAATTAAAGATTGTCACACTATTATGTTCTAAGAAGACTCTTGGCAGTTGTTATGCAACCAACTCACGAAAGGATAGATCAACAACTTAAAAATTATCTTCTTCGAGGGGGAAACCTCCTTTAAATTGCATAAATGAACAATTCTTGGATGATACAAATGATGGTATATTCTTTGTATATATAGGATTCTAAGGGATCACAATATAATCAGAGCATGCATAACAATAATAATGTAAGGGAACAAAAATAACAATAGTCGGATTTTATTGGGCATAACATTAACATGGGTACAACAATAACAATAAGTGGGATGCACTAGTATTATAAGGACCTAACATGCCCCTCTTCTTCAAAAAAGTGTTTTCCTCAATGCTTCAGTAGTTCTGGATGCTTTTGTATAAAAAATTCTCATCCTCCCATGTGGAATATTTAGTGGGTAAGTTCTTCCAATTAATGAGATACTCTGAAATTTATCAATTCCGTAGGTGTCGAGTTCTTGTTTCCATGACTACTTTAGGATCAAATATGATCTTTCCTTCTTCGTCAAGTTCCGAAAACATTGTTTAAACTGGAAGCTTATCACCAATAACCTTCTTTAAGCATGAAACATGGAAAAATAGGTGCACTCGAGAAGATGTAGGAAACTCCAATTTGTATGCAATAATACCAATGTTTTGCAATAACTTATAATGACCATATTACTTCGATGATAATTTATTATCCTTCTTAGCTTGCTTGAGAGACATTTATCTATACGGTTGTATCTTTAAAAATACCGACTCACATACATCAAAACTTCTTTCACTGCGATGTTGATATGTCTATTGTTTCATTCGATTCTCCGCTAGTGTGAGGTTGTCCTTTTAGAGTCAGAGAACTTGTTGTTGATGCTTGATGTGATCTTCCACTACTTGAACCTTATAATTTCCTCTTAAAGATGATGTGATGGATGGTGAATGATATCCATAAAATGTCATAAATGGGGTCATTTTTATTGCACTATGGAAGGAAGTGTCATACCACCATTCAGCTAGAGGTAACTACTTGACCCATTGTGTTAGTTTATTAGATACAAAGAAACGAAGATATCCTTCTAAACATTTGTTCACTATTTTAGTTTTCCTATCCTATTCAGAATGATAAGATGAGCTCTGAGATAATTGAGTACCAAGATAACAAAATAATTACGTCCAAAAATTTCCAATGAAAATGGGATCTCTATCGCTTACAATAATATTTGGGTTTCCACGAATCTTTTGAATTGTTTCCATAAATATAGCAACAACTGTACTAGATTTAAAAGGATGAGATAATGTACAAACATGTTCATACTTGGTAAGTCTATCAACTACCATCATGATGGCACTCTTTCATTCAGACTTGGGTAAACCTATAATAAAATCCATTCAATTCTCCTCCAAACATTGACTTGGAATGGATAAAGGTTGTAGCAGACCTGGGGTCTTAATTGTCTCAACTTTATTTTGTTGGCAAACCAAACATTCTGCCACAAACTTTTGAATATCCTTTTTAAGGCCATCCCAATAACATTTCTTCTTAACCCCCTGCTAAGTTTTTACAAATCTTAAGTTGTCCTCTTAAGGGAGGTGTGTGAAATTATAAAAGAATATTTTGTTTGAGTTGAGAGTTCTCAAAAAAATATATAAGCGATCTTTGTACCATAATGAATATTTTTTCCATCTAAATGTATCAGATGTACTAGGATCTTGCTGTAAATTTTGAATGAGTGACCACACCTCTTCATCATTCTTCCATTCATCCCTTTCTTTGGTTATCCACTCATGTTAGATAATAGAAATGACACAAAGCAATGCTTCCACATCCTCATCTTTTCTTGAGAGTGGATTTGCAACAACATTTTTATTCCCTTTTTCGTAGATGATTTCGAAGTCATAACCCAACATCTTTGTCACACATTTTTTATGCTCTCTTGAAGATAATATTTGTTCCAAAAAGTATTTAAGGCTATGATGATCTGTTTTTACCTTCAATTGTCTTCCCATTATGTAAGGTCACCATTGATTTAGTGCATGTAGTATTTCCAACATTTCCTTCTCATAAATAGGTTTGTGTAAATAATTTCCTTTGATTGGATGACTTTCAAAAGAAATGGGTCTTCCTTCTTGTATTAAAACAACACCAATTCCATTTCCTAAAGCATCGCATTCCACAATAAATGTTTTTGTGAAGTTTGGCATAGCTAAGACTGCTGCTTGGGAAATTTCTTCTTTATGATGTTCAAAGGCCTTCATTGCTTCTAGAGTCCAAAAAAATGCATCTTTCTTTAGTAATGATGTTAGAGGTGCTGCTATCCTCCCATAATTCTTAACAGACTTGTGATAAACCCTGTCAACCTGAGAAATCCTCAAAGATGCTTTATGGTTGTGGGGATTTTCCATTACTTCATGGCTTTAATTTTGTTAGGGCCTACCTTAAAACTCTCATGAGATATAGTTTGACCCAAATATTCCACCTCTTGTACTCCAAAGAAACATTTGGAGGTTTCTGCATATAATTGTTTCTCCTCCAATAGTTTGAGCACCCTGTCAACATGTTTAACATGATCCTTCCAAGACTTTTTGTAGATTAGTATATCATCAAAAAACAGTAACACAAATTTTCCAAGGGTTTGAAAATGGAATTCATCAAACGTTGAAATGTGGAAGGTGCATTAGTAAGGCCAAAAGGTATGACAAAAAATTCATACTTTCCCTTATGAGTTGTGAATGTTGTTTTTGGAATGTCTTCAATCTTCATTCTAATTTGATGATATCCCAAATGAAGATCCAACTTACTGAAGTAAATTACTCCACGTAATTCATCCAACAATTCATCAATTAAAGGAATGGGGAATTTATCTTTAATATTGAGATTTTTTAGCTCCCTATAATCTAGACACATATGCCATGATCCATCCTTCTTGTGCACCAATACTACTGGATCAGAAAAGGAACTTTGACTAGGTTGAATTATACTAGCCTCTAGCATTTCTACAACCATACATTCAATTTCACTCTTTTAAGAATAAGGATATCTGTAAGAACTGAAGTTTGGAGGAACACTTCTTGGAATCAAGTGAATCACATGATGATTATCATAAATAGGTGGGAGGCCCTTGGGAGTCTTAAACACCTTGGAATGATTGTCCAAGAATTTTTGGAGACCTTGAGAAATAAATTATTTTGATGTTTGAACCCCTAGTGATCATAATTGTGCAATTATGCCCCATTTTTATATATTAAGGAGATTTGTCATGCCATTAGAGTTGATTATCTTTCCTCATTTCCCTATGATACCCCTTAATTCAACCTCATTTCCTTTCCATTTTTTTTAAGATTTTATTTTTTTAAATTGAAAGCTATCATTCACAAATATTGTAACTATTTGAATCCTAGTACAACATAAGCACCACCCATTGGAATGGAAATCATTGGACTATTCAATACATAATTCCCCATGTTTAGCTTGATATTATGGCACTTTAGAGAGCAATTTACAGTTCCTCCATTTGCAACAATCACTTGACACTTTGGCACTGAATATATGAAGCAATTCAATTCCTTGGCTATCTTACAATGAATAAAATTTTGGCTACTACCTGAATCAATCAACATTATTTCCTTTTTCTTCTTGATATATCCTTCCATCTTGAGAGTTTGAGTGGTAATTCTAGCGAATGCATTAAAAGATATGGTTGGATTCATTTCTTCTTTCTCTAGGGTTGGTTCATGGTGTATATCATCTTCTTTTGATGTTTCTTGTTCATTTTCTTCCTCCACTTCACAATTTATGTAGAATAATTTCTTCTTTTCACACTTATTACCTTTAGTTTATTTTCTATGAAAATTATAACAAATCCCTTTTTCTCTTGTTTCCTCCAATTGTTGTGGTGTCAACCTTGTATGTTTTAGAAGACTAACACTTCCATATTTATAGTTGTGAGTGGTAGACTTCCTTCTTGCTATAAGTTTGCTTTCAACATTTCTTTCCACCTTGAATTCCTTCTCCAATGAATAATGTTCCCAAAGGCAAACCTTGTGTTGGATGTTATCTTTTAAAGTCCATATAAAGACATCAATCCTATTCTCCTCTAGAATATTGGTTACCCTAATATTTAATTTTTTGAAGTCTTCAATGTGCTTTGCCATTGAACCCTTTTGTTTGAGATTTATCAATTGGCTAAATAAGGTGTTGTAATTTGTATCTCCATAATGTTCTATCATTTCCTCTGTAAAAATTGACCAGGAACAAGTGGTTTATGAGAACAAATCCATTTATACCATACAAAATGATTAGATTCTAAATATAAAGATGCAATACGTACCTTTTGTGAGGGTTACACATCGTGTAAATCAAAATATTGCTCCATCTATAGTGTCCATGTTACCGGATCCTTGCCATCAAAGTTCCCCATATCTATGTTTGGAAGTGGTGGTTCTTAAACCCCACATTGGAGGCCCTAAAATCATAATTCATATTCATTTTGTCCTCATCATGATTTTCATGATTTACTTTGTCATCATTGGGCATACTTTATTACAAAAGCTTTGTCAAAACTTCCTTCAAACCTTCCATCTCTACTTTTAAACCTCCCATGTCACCTTTTAAACCACCCATGTCACCTTTTAGTTCATTTTGGTTGCTCTTTGTGGGAGAGAAATTTGTTGTACTTGGTCCCATAATTTTGATATATCATGCTACAATTCTTCCTCTTTATGTGTCATAGTAGATATTTCTAAGAGCTTAATGGGTGTAGAATTATTTTTCTTAGGATGAATTTTAGAAGCCAATACTGATATCTATGCTTCAATATGCCCTTGGAATCACTTCAAACTGATTTTTCAAACAAAATTTATGCGAAAAAACACACACATCATTTTCTTTATGTTATATACCTAGGGGGGGTAATATGGGGTACAAAGGGAGGTACCCAAGGTAATAATGTAATAATGGGAGGGGCCATAGTAATAAATAAGGTGGTTAACCCATATCATGTAAGGGACCACAAGTAGTTAGTAATAATGTAAGGGGCCCATGGTATTAGTTCGATGGTACGAGGGAACCATGGTAATAATCCATGGTATTATATGTATGAGGCTTATATAGAGGCTACAGACTCCACATCAAAGAAGAATGTGAAGGAATAATGTCAAGGATTATTATATGAATAGGCATATGGCTTGTGGAGTGCTCTCCTTCCTTAAGGAGTGATTGTATGGTGTTGCCCTACCTTAAGGGTTTCATAATAAAGAAGCATTTCTATCTATTTTGATCTTGTTATTATTGGGTATATTTGTTATTTCTCATATATTCTGGGTCAGATCTATAACAAGTGGTATTGGAGCTATAACACTTTCTTTTAGGAGCTTGATCTAAAAACGATTGTAACTCTATAATTTTAGATTTTCAATTTTTCAAATTTATTCTTATGGTAGCTATCTTTTTCTTCTCTTCGACCTAATAGGTTTTATCATGATTGGATTCTTCAAGAAAGATTTATACAAAATTTCCCACGATGACCTGATTATGGACCGGTTCAGTACGACGAAGCTATATGGGATGCCACGTGTCACTGTTTCAACCTTCGGCATTAAAATGACTAAATGAAAAACTACAGGTCATGAAATTTCATCCATGTTTTACAAAATTAAAATCCAATGCCCAAAAATAATGTTATGACAGTTTTACCTACGTCACATGTTTGAGACAGAATTTTAGAGCCTGCAGAAACCCTAAGTTCTTCAGATCATATCTCTCAACATATAGAGAACCATACTCTGAAATTTTTGCATGAAGTTCAACAATATTTTGGTGCCATGTGGTACAAATTTCATCTTCTAAAGCCTTCTAAAAAATTATTTATAGTGAAGATTCCAAGATGACCTATTTGAAGAAGAAAAACCCTAGAATCCATAGCTTTGATACCAAAGGTAATGCAACCAGCTCACAAAAAGATAGATCAACAACTTAAAAATTATTCTCTTCAAGGGGAAAACATACTTTACATTACATAAATGAAAAATTATTGGATGATAAAAATGATAATACCTCCTTTGTATATATAGGAGTCTAAGGGATCACAATATAATCAAAGCCTACATAACAATAATAATGTAAGGGCACAACAATAACAATATGGGGTCAACATTTGTACAACAATAACAATAAGGGGGTGACCTAGAATTATAGGGACATAATAGCAGTAGCTGCCCAAGCTTTGTGAAAATTGGTAGCTTAATAATGTAAAGGAACAAAAGACTTCTTAGGTTTTAAAAAAACTTGCAAAATATTGGAACAAAATTGATCAGGAGCTCAAAATTTGCCCAAAAATAAAAGTTGTCAGAATGATGTGGAACCTTAATAACCATGTAGTCTCATCATTTTGATTCTGGTGCAACTTGTTTCGTGGAAAACCGATAATGTATGCTCAAGATATCGCGTTATGATCATTTTTCCAAACATTAAAATCTAAAAAAAAAAAGGACAGCCCAGTCAGCAATCCATACTATTGACGTGGTACTGATTGGGTAGGTGAGATGGAAGGTTGACTTGATCAAAGTATTCTTCTCTGAATTGGGTGGTGCCAAGTCGCACCTTTTTAGTGGTCAAAATGGCAAGTATATATTGGCTCATGTGTTTTTGTGGTGGCCAACGACGGGCTGACACATGGCCCAGCCGAAGGCTTCCATGTGGCTGCCTAAGGGCCACCAAAATGGAGCAAGGGTCTGGCCGAAGGTAGTGGGGGTCGAACTCGTGACCTCCCAAACAATTGCACCAAGCCTAACCGTTGCACATGCACTTGTTTCTTAACATATATTTTTTGCAGGTTGGTATTATGGTTTAACTTCATCGTGATTGGGGGGATACCTCCAGTAGAACCACTAGCAGTACTCCCACGTGAACACATTATAGTGACCGCCAACATATGTTGTAACCACCAGGTGATAACCTGACTGCTGGACCAAAACCGTCGCATGTGACTACCATAACAATCAACCAATAGTTACATCTGTTGTGACCTCCAGAAGACCATCACCTCTTAATCGCCACATGTGAGTAGGTTACTCAGCATCTTTTATGACCGTGCAGGGGTTATGGGAGGAATTAAACATCCAACAATTTCACCCAGCAATGTGTGAATTTTTTTCCCATTTAGTGCTTTTTGGGGCTAAATAGTTGGATCACGCTGGATTTGGTGCAATTTGTGGAGCGAATAATGGAGAAACTAGGAGAGGTCATAAATTCTCTAGTTTTCAACTAAATTGGATGAAAAAAGAGGCTAGGTAGCCATTTTTAGACATTCTTGAATCATTGGAGTAGGTCTCAGGATCAAAGGAGAACTCTTAGATAGGATTTTTTGCAAATTGAAGGCTATGGGTGCCATGGTCAAGGAGATTGTTGATTTAGTTTATGGAGGAGTTTGAAGATGGAGATGACCTTGCAGGGGTCTTCCAACCTCCATGTGCTTTCTACAATAGCCATTACATTAGTGATGTAGCTTTTATTCCTCTTTTCTCTATATGTGTTTTGGAGAAGAGACTTGTTTATGTACTTCAAGTGGATTGTGGTACTGCTTATGCTCTTTGAAGTTGGAGTATGGGGTCTTGGTGTAAGATGCTTATGTTTGTTGAAGGTTTACATGTTTTAATGTAGGTTAACATGTGTATGGAGTGAGAACTCTTGTAGAAGTTGTTTCTTTGAAGGAGAAACTAGCCATTCCATTTCAGGAGTTTATGTACTCTTATTTTCTAGACATTAAGCATAATGAGAAGGGGTCATGCCTTTAGAGCTGATCCAAGGAGATGTAGCCCAGGAGGGGTGAACTCCTTTAACTATGGCTGGTGTATTACTGATTGATGCATGATTCCATTCAGTTTTTTGAATTCATGTTTAAATTTGTTTCATGAAATTAACTTAACAAAACACACATAAAAACTCATGTTTTTACTTGCTATTTTGGAGTACAAACCTCAAGCACATTTTTATGTTTTGATGATGATCTTAGCACATAAATCCAACATTCCAAATTTAGATCAGGTAGTATTAGAGGATAGGTTTTCTTTGTGCAAGGAGGAATTGAATGTTGTTTGCAAGTGAATGTGTTTTAAAGCTCAATTGAAGAGAAGGTTTTGGAAAGGAGAGCAATATTGTTACAATCTCTACCACCAGTTGTACCCCAAGTTGTAGTAGAAGCTACAACAAAAGCATGTCCTAACAAGGAGAACCTACAAGAAGGTTAGAGGATGTGAAGGATTTTAGAAAGGATTCCTTAGACATGGAAGAAATGGTGAAAGTCCTCTATGAAGAGAGGAATACCAAATTTCAAGGTGAAAGCTCTAGACCTCCAAGAGGATAATGTTCTCTAAAGGAAGAAGGTAACCACCATCTTCTCCAAAATATTCATGTTTTTCTACAACTCTTATGCAAGATGCTAGTGTAGAAAGTCCCTCAAAGAAGGTAGATGGACAAGTTTGTACCTTCTTTCCACATGACGTGGAAGACGAGGTTCTATCAACACCCAAACTTAAGGAGTTGAAAGAAGAGAGCCAAAGAGTCCAACTAGAATCAAAAGGGAGATTCAAAACATATTTGTTTTTCAATAAAAATATGGAGTAAATGGTAAGAATTTACATGCTTCTTCTCTACATGAAAGTGTTGATGTAAATTCATTTGCAGCCTTTGAAAAACATAGTAAAGACATTGGATCCAAGCTCCTCACCAAGATCGGTTACAAGGGAGGAGTCCTTGGAGTAAACCATCAAGGCATTCAAAATCCAATTAAGGCAAAGGAGAGGCCTAAATTGTAGGTTTTAACCCTGTACATAAATTACCTACATTCGAACTCTAAAACACAGAAAATAAACAATGCAAGAGCATAACACATAAAACTCATATACATAGAGGTTTTCCCCTAGATCCCAAAACCAAGACTACTAGCTTGATTTTTCATTATGTTCCTTTCAATGTTACAATACATATTTATACATGCCAAAGCATCCAATACCATGGACTGAAAGCCATCGCATCCAAAACCATGGACCGAAAACCATCGCGTCCAAAACCATGTGCGAAAAAGATGCACAAACCCATAGGTAGGTCCACCCAACCTAATATAGGATCCAAACACAAAATTTTCTGGGGTGCTGCCCCGAACCCCATAGAGGGGGGTTACCTGCACCCCTCAAACCCCCTGTGACCCCCCCACTACAGGGGATCTGATGATGTTCCTTATACAGAGGCAAAAGCAACCTCAGATGAATGTGGGGATGTGTACTTGGCTTCTTCAAGTACACATGTAGATCATGAGGCATGGTTAATTGACTCAGGTGCATCCTTTCACTTCACTCCCCATAGAGAGTGGTTCTA
>APFE031580476.1:3790-16138 GCA_000404065.3 Pinus taeda | reverse complement strand
GACCTCTGCGTCAGCTTGAAACTTTCTGCGTCAACCGACTGAGGCTCTGCGCAGCCTCTCTGGCCTTCTGTGTCTCTCTTGCAGCCTTTGCGTGGATGACGCAAGCCCTTCTAGCTCTACGCAGTCTCTGCTGCCTCTTCATGGCTTGCTCTGGCTCTGCGTCTGCCTCTTCTGCCTTTGTGCTGATCTCCCGTCTCTCTGTTCCGTACTTGCTGCCTCACTGCCTCCAGACCACTGGTTCAATTTCTTAGCAAACCCCGCTCCAGAAACTGAACTGACTGGTCTCCCTCAGTGTGTTCTCTAAGTGACTCAAGCCTCCTCTTATATTTTTCTCGTTGACAAATCAATGACCGAGATTAAGTCCCTAATCAACAGCTAAGATTAGATCTGGTTTGATCCATGTCTTTTGGACCATTTTAACACAGTTTCATATTAATACACATTAATATTTTATTTTCCCTAAGTTTAGACTTAGGGACTTCATTAAAAATATTAATTATTTTAATATCTCCTGAATTGTTTAGAATCTGCCTAAACCCTTTCTGGGTGTTGGAGATCTCATGTGCCCCAACCTCTCCACCAAATTTCGTGGCTAGAGCACATCCGATGCTATCCCAAATCAACAGATAGATGGTTGCTTCTTGCTCATCCAAGAAATCATAATGGAGCCTGTTGTCGCACAGATTGTCACGACAACGCTCAGACCGGGGGCTGTCACCCTGATCCCCGATCTCTCCTTTTAAGCCTGTCTCCCGCGGCTAGGGGGGGTAGACCCTATGGGACAATGGATGACCAATTGTGGACCAGTTGGGTTGGGAGACACAAGGGGAAACAAACACTTAATTGATTTTATTAAGTTAATAGACCAATGCCTTATGGAGTTAATGACTGAATGATTATTTATCAAATGCTTGCAGAAATATGAACTCATTAACAATCATTTACCATCAAATAACCCAAGCAATGCAAGATATCCATTAAATTCACAATGCTTAAAAATGATCTAGCAATTAAACTTCCAGAAAAATTAAATGCTTTAAATGATCATAAAATTTAGATGTTGATCAGTGACCACTTTCACATAGCTAACTTCAAATAAACGTTTGAGTGCACTTAACTATAGAGAAATGGAACATAGATACCACAAAAAAACACAAAAAATGAAATTCCAATTTTTAGTTAAGCTTTTCCAAAAAAATTTAATTTTATATATATTTTATTTTTTTATAAAACTAAGTCAAAATAACAAAACTAAAATCTAAATAAAAATAAAATCTAACTTAAACTAAAGTTAATCTAAAGTCTAAAAAGAACTTTAGATTCCCTTTTATATATATATTATAATCATATATATAATATTATATATTAAAATCTATTACTAAAAACTAAAGCCTAAGTTTAAAAAAGGTAATCTAATCTAATTTAAATGAAACGGATCTTTAAACAAAATTTATAAAGTTCTAAACTATACAAAAAAATAAAATCAATACTAAATCTAATTAAAATTTAAATGAAACTGAACAAAAAAAATGTTAAATTCTAAACTATAAGAAAAATGAAATTAATTCTAATTAAGATTTAAATGGGAAACAAACGCTAACCCTAACTTACATTGACGCATACATAAAACACAATGAAAATCGTTTTTTTTTTGTTTTTTACTGTTGCATGTGTGCAGTCGACGGCCAAGGTGAGGAGAGCGTGAGGATGCACGACGAAGAGGATTGAGAGATGCGGGTTGAATAGCAAGTGATACGCTGTAGGTTTGGAGGGCTCGAGAGGAAGAGATGAGGAATAGAGGTTTTGGACGGAGCTTGGAGATGGAATGGTGGCTGTAATGAACGCAGGTGGAGGGAGCAGCAGGGATGGCTGCGTGGAAGAGGAATAAGATGGTGAAGAGAGCGGATAGCAGACAAGGAGCTGTGTGGAGAAAATGGATGCTACGTGAAGGTTAGGTAGAACACTTGCGTAGGTATGGCAGCGGATGGGCAGCAAAAGCATAGACAGGGCTGCGTGGAGTGATTGTTGCTGACAGGGATGACTGAGCAGACAGCAAAAAAGTGCTAACACGCAGAGAGGGAAGAGGTAATGCGTGGAGCGCAAATGGAACTGTACATCAGTAGCAACGTGAGCAGGTTTTGCAGGTGTGCTGGCAGCGTAAGCGGAGAAAATGGATTCACGCAGAAGAGTGGTATGGCCTGGGCAGCCTTGAACTTCTTCTTAAACCTTAAAAATTTTAACTCCCTTTGCTTCTGATGAAAACCCTGCAATAAATTTCCAGATTTGACAGTGACTGAATTTGAAACCCTCGGACAACAAAATGGTGACCCTACAAAAAACTGGTTGTGAGGCCAGATCTTACCCCCAAAGCCTAGATTTGGCTTCCAACAAGAATCTCTTCCTGCAACCTGCAAAAACAGAAAAACCAGAGGTAAGATATGCAAGGACAAAACCCAAAATTTAACTAAATAATTACAGCTTTTAACAAAATAATGACTCTAAGTAGCCAGATTTGCCAATAATCCACAGAAATACTTTCAGAATTTCAGATTTACTATGAGATACTTCATAAATCTCTCATGCATTCAAAAATAAACTTAAATGATAGACCCAGAATCGAAATTGGCTAGGCTCTACAAGAGAATGCTTTACGAGAGTTGGCTGGTTCAGCCGAGAACTTCCCCAAACGCCCGCTGTTCTTCATAATCTAAATTTCCTGCACAGCTCACTTCAACTATCAATAAAGAGGGAAAAAACAGTATTAAAACCCAAATCCAATGGAGATACCTGCCATTATTTCCAGAAATTTTATTACCATTTAAACCCTAGTGAGTGAACAAGATACCTGTGTTCAACATCACTCTTCACCAAGCTATTACTAATGGCTGAAAATAAAATTATGCAGAAAATAAAACAACTTACAGCACTTTAGGAGAGTAACACCAGCAAGATTTCAACCCCAAAGTCTTTTTTTATTGCACCAGAAAAGGTTTACAAGAGAGCTTTTTTCACACAAGACTCAAAAATCAAATGATCTCAAATGACACCTAGCACCCTATTTAAAGGAAAATTTCCCAACGGCTAGTTCGAGTGATCCATGTCAAAATGATCTTGTCCGTCGATGAGGATCAAGATATCTTTTAATCTTATCCATCGAATTTTCAATAAATTAAAAATTAAAATTTTGCATTTGTTTTCTCAAAATTTTGACTTATTTATTATTTACATTATTTTATTTTATTTTTTTTATTTTTTATTTTTATTTTTTATATTCTTATTTATCTATTTTTTTAATTTTTTTAATTTCTCTAATTTTTATTTTTTGGATTCTCGAACTTAGCCTTTGGAAAAATTATCTAGGACCTAGGACTTAGGACTTATGAGGGGACTAAAGCATTTTCTAACCCTCAAGACATTCTACATTGTGACTTTTACAATTTTACATCCGAAGGGGGAAAACCCATTTGACATAGACCCTCATAGACCACCCAGTTCTGTGACCAAATATAATCTAGCAGATTAACGCACTAGGATTCTCCTAAGATTCTAATGACAAAATTCATTCCGGCTTTGGGGTTAGGCTGAAGGAAAACTCTGTCGATCATGGATCGGTGAGACAAAAAAACTTCCGGAACATAGATTATCACTAAAAAATTAGGTCCACCTAGGCAATTTACATACATGACTCATATCTGCTAAGATTATTTACAATTTACACATGCAGACTAGGTTTACAACATAACATGATCAGGTTGATGATGGAAGTCAAATGGCACGGACACATCGATCAAGCGTTATCCCTTTTGTGAAAAAAAGGGGGTGTGCTACTATGGGCAGTTGACACGTAGTGGTCAACATCTGGCTCTACTTGGGGACACGTTTCTGCACTGTAGAAATGTGAGAATCCAGAATCTGCACCCACGCAACACACAACCAAGAATAAGTAGTGTCTATCATCATATAACATTAAACACATGAAAGATATAAGCTCTTCATTTATTAACAAGGAAAGTAAATATAATCCTAAAACAAAAACAAAGCGCTGAAATAACAAGTAGGGTTAGAAATACAATACAAAGGATGCCCCACAGCATCAGATATCATCTTTGAAGAACAGCTTGAGCATTTGGCCATTTGCAGGTAGATCAAGTGGTTCGCCATCCAATCTGCTCAAGTGGAATGAGTTTGGTCCGGCTATATCTCGAATGATGTACGGTCCCAGCCACAAACTGTCGAACTTTTATGTTTTCCTGGTTTTTCATTCTTGCGATCCCAAAGAAGCACCATATCTCCCACCTGCAAAGATCTAGATGGAGAGAATTTATCAAAGCTTTTCTTAATGTTAGATTGATTTTTACATATAGCATCAAAAGTTGTCCTACGAGCTTCATCTAACTCCACAATCTGATCTATTCTATTCTGAACAACATCTTTATTAGTAGAAAAATGCTGAAGGAGCTGATAAGCTGGCAATTTCAGGTGCACAGGCAAGGTTACATCCATGCCATAAACTAATTCAAAGAGAGATTTACCAATAGTTTTTTTCTTAGTGATTCTATCTGCCCATAAAGCATACTTGATTTTGCTATCCCATGATCTCTTATTATCTCCTACTATCTTCTTGATAATGGTTATGAGATTCTTGTTACTTGATTCGGCCAGACCATTACCCTGAGGATAGTAATTTGACTAATGAGATAAGACAATGCCATACTTGAAACAAAAAGGTGAAAACTCTGAGGAGTTAAAAGCTTTGGCATTGTCAGTAGTGATCTTAACAGGGACACCAAATCTAATAATGATATTATTTTCAATGAAATCCATAATAACCTTTTCAGTGGCATTCGTAGCAGGAATGGCTTCAACCCATTTAGTGAAATAATCAGTAGCAGTCAAAATCCATGAGTAGCCATTGCTAGAATTTTCATGGAACTTCCCGATAAAGTCCACACCCCATTGCTGAAAAGGTGCCTCAACAATGACAGGTTGTAGGGGCGGGGCAGCAAGCTTTTGTTTCAAGTGAATAGTTGACAAACTTGACAAGTTCTAACAAACTTATGCACATCAGAAAATTGAAGGCCAATAATAACCAGCTCTCAGAATTTTGTGGCCGGCAGTTCTAGCAGCATAATGACCACCACAAAATCCTGAATGAAACTTAGAGATTAATTTCTTGGACTCAATGTCATCAACACACCTAAGCACTATGCCCTCAGGATTTCTCCACCCAAGGCCATCCTTCATAAGGCAATACTTAGTGGCTTTTAGTCTAAGAGCCCTTCTCTTATGAGCAGGTAAATGGTTAGGAAATGTAAGATTCATCAAGTAATAAACAATGTCCTTGTACCACTCATGCTCTCCTAACCTTTGCAACTCCGACGAAGATAGATCGCTAAGACAAAACAAACCAAGAGTCTTTTCGTTACTTTCTGTCAACATTTGAGCCAAACCTTGGCCTTTGACTAGCTTGGTGGGTTTGATCTCTAAATCATATTCTTGTATTTTAGTAACCCACCTAGCGCGAGTCCCTAAGCAATCGATTTGAGTTAATATATCTTTAATAGCAGAATGTGGGACGAAAGCAATGATTTTAGAATAACCCACATAAGTTTTGAAGTGCTTAAAAGACTTGACTAGGGCATAAGCTTGCTTTTCCATGGTATTATACTTTAATTCGGGATTTTGAAGTGCTCTACTCATGAAAGCAATAGGCTGCTCGTGACCATCTTTATTCTTTTGTAACAGGACACCAGCAATGGTATCTTCAGAAGCAAAAGAAAAAATCATGAAATCCTTGGAATAATCGAGACTAACTAGGACAGGAGCTCTTGCAATAGCGCATTTGATTTCTTGAAAAGCCTTTTTGCCGTCTTCTTGCCAAACAAATTTTACATCTTTCTTCAAAAGACTTTGAATAGGCTTAGCTATTTCTGCATAATTTGGAATAAACCTTCTAACGAAATTTGTCTTTCCAAGGAAAGACTGAAGGGATTTAAGATTATGAGGAAGAGGAATCTTTTGGATTGCTTCAATTCTTTCAGGATCAATCTTGATTCCATCCTTAGAAATGATATGGCCAAGTAATTTCCCTTCGGTTACTCCAAAAACAAAGTTAGCCGGATTCAAAGAAATCTCGTATTCTCTACACCTATCAAAAACCTGCCTAAGATGATTTATATGACTGATACTATCTTTAAAAATTACAGTGAGATCATCTTGGTAAATCTCAATAAATTTCCTGATTTACCCCTTGAAGGCATAATCCATAGCCTTTTGAAAAGTAGCCCCAGCGTTGGTTAATCCAAACGGCATTCTAATGTATTCAAAAGTACCCCATGGTGTGGTGAATGTGGTTTTATGACGATCTTCCTTTTTAACCCATACCTGATTATACCCAGAAAAACCATCTAACAGCGACATCATTCCCGAACCAGTTACTCTTTGCAATAAATCTCCCTGTTTGGCAAAGGGTAATTATCTTTCTTGCATGCCAGATTAAGATTTTGAAAATCGACACAGAGCCTTATTGTACCGTTCTTTTTCCTGACAATCACCAGATTTGAACACCATGTCGAATGCCTAGTTTGAGCGATAATTCCAGCCACAAGCATTTTTGCAAGCTCTTTCTGAACCAAAGGGGCTAACTTAAGATTAATCTACCTAAGCTTTTGGCAAAAGGGTTTAGCATTTTCATCTTTTAAGGGGATAGTATGTTCCATGACATCCTCCCTGTAGCCCTTTAATTCATCATAAGAAAAAGCTAAAACATCTCGATATTCGCAAAGTAAATTAGTTAACCTTTTTCTTTCCTCCACACTAGTACCTTTACCAATTTTAACAATCTTTGGGTTCTCAGAAGTACCAATGTTTATCTCGAGATATTCACCTGGGTCCATTTTATTTTCCTCTCTCAACTTCGTGGCATCATGACAATCAAAATGTTGCTCTAAGGCAACCACATTTCTAGGAGTAGGATTTATGATATGCTCATGATTTAAAGATCCATCCTCCTCAGAATCTATCTGGAAATCTTCAAACTCATCCAGACTATTAAGAAAACGAATGACTTGTTTTTCATCATTAAAGACTTGCCAATGCTCTGACTTATCTGGAACAGATGGCCTAAATATTACTTCCATTTTGATCTTATCCTCAATTAGCTCATCAGATAACTGAAAGGTAGTAGCAGCTACAGCAAGTTCATCTGCCAAACTATTTTGTTCTCTTGGGATAGCTTCGAGGTCAAGGGCATCAAAATGTTCCATAGTATCCCACACAGCATTTCGATAATTCCTTAGTCTTTGATTTTTACATGTGAATTTATTTTTAAGTTGCATGATAATTAAATCAGAATCCTCCTTAATGCTAAGCAACTTAATTTTCAAAGACTTTGCCAATTCAAGGCCCAACAATAAAGCCTCATATTTAGCGACATTGTTGGTTGCTTCAAATTCTAATCGATAGGCAAACTTGAAAATGTGATCAAGGGGAGATTTAAGCAATATTCCAGCACCTCTACCATGCCTAGACGATGCACCATCAATGTTAAAACTGGAAACTAAGGCAAAACTTCATGTGGGTCATCTTATTCATGGCTGGTAATAATTTTATTAGATTCCCCTCGTCGAGAGGTTTAGGATTGATATAAAGATCATCTAATTTCAATAAGTATTCATGGAGATATGAATTTATTTTGATTATGGAATTATTATCAAGCCGACCTACAACTCATGTAGGCTCAGAAGCCCAACAGTCGCATCTATTCAAACACCAACATTGTGTATAAATATAGGAGGACTTTTCCTCATTTGGACTCACTCATCTCATCACATCTCTCTCTCTCTCTACTGCACAGAAAATAGTCTCTTCTCTACTACGCAGAAAAGGGTCTCTCCCTCACACGTTTAACGCTAGAAGCTACCGAAACTAAAGCTGCAACTGCAGAAGTAAATATTGACTTGCATGGACTAGAAGATCTCATCATCTGAACTGCGTTGTAGGTTCATCTGAACCTCCTCTGAAAGCCGCAACTTTTGGTGGTGGAATCAAGTCAATCCAACGGACGATTTGCAAGATATCCACTGCCCTAGTTTGAAGCTGGAAGCTGCTGAAACTGAAGCTACAACTGCAGAAGTAAAGGTTGACCTGTGTGGACTAGAAGATCTCCTCATTTGAACTGCACTATAGGTTGATCTGAACCTCCTCTGGAAGCTGCAACTTTTGGTGGTGGAATCAAGCCGATCTGACGGTCAGTTTGTGAGATAGCGTCTGCCCTAGTTTGATGATGAAGCTGCTAATATTGATGCTGCTAATCTAGGGTTTGCTACTACTGATATAAATCAGATTTATTGTACTATTTCTCTCTGCTGAATTATTGAAGATAAAAGAAGTTTTGATCAAAGGATTTCCCCACACATTGTGGGGTTTGTCCCTGGCTAGCCGCCACATCTTGTGTCTCTTGTCTTGGCCTGTTTTTTGTCGATCGTTTAATGTTTTATCTGCACTTTACTTTATGTACATGTGATTGCTAATCTGTGGAATATAATAAGAAAAAGAAATAAACTGTTATAAGCATAGAACATACCATAACTTAACATGGAATCGGAGCTGAGGTGAAGACAAAGTCCGAGCAAGAGCAAGAGCAATCACCGAAGAGAAGATTGGCAAGGCTATCCTAAAAGAACGATGGGGTCCTCAACACTCTTTCCTACCGAAGACAAGCTCCGTATGAATTCTGACTATCATGGATGGAAGATGTCTATCGATCTAACCCTTGAGGATCAAGGAGTGTTGGATCATGTGAGAGGCAATATTGTTGAGCCTCCATCAAATGCACCTCCTGTTGCCAGGAACAAATGGAAGAACGAAGAAATTAAAGAAGATCATCTGGGACTCTATCGACAAGCACTTGGTGGCCTACATCTCTGAACTGGACACCTCCAAGGAAATCTACAATAGACTGGTGAGTTTATTTAAAATTAATGATGCAAAGCAAGTTTTGTTTCTTAGAAATAAGCTGAGGAAAATCAAGAAGGGTAAAGATAAGAGTATGCAAGCTTACTTCTTAAGAATCACCGAGATCAGGAACAATCTCCTATCTATTGGGGAGACTATTACTGATAGAGAAATGGCACTCCCGACTCTTGGAGGATTACCATCTGAATGGTACATGTTCAGGACTACTCTTCTGAACAATAATATAATTCCTAGTTTCGAGGAATTAATGGCTAGATGCATTCAAGAAGAAACAAGGGTAAAAGAGCAAGAAATGCCCATACCTAAAGGTCCTCCTGCTGCCTTTTCTTCTGATGCTAAGAAAAGAAATAATTCCGGGACTAAATCAAAAGGAAAGGTTGGACCTAAGGGAGGAAGAAAAGGACAATGATACATCTACAATAAAGCAAGTCACTATGTAAGAGAATGCCCTGATAAAAAGGACTCTCACCGTGACGATGATAAAAATCCCTCTCATGGTAATTGAAGGAATGACAATTCAATAGCAAAGGTAAAAGGAATCGGACAACCATTCAAGAAGGCTAGAAATTCCAGGATGTATTAAATGCACCTGACCTCAAAAAGAACCTGGTGTCCATCTCGGCAATGGAAAAACAAAGGCTACAAGGTAACCTTCAGCAATGACAAGGTACGTATATGAAAAAATAATGTTAAAGATGCCTTTACTCTTGGGTTTCGTGTTGATTCATTATATCAGGTCGATGGAAGTCCGCTAGGTGTCATGTCTTATGACACATCTCTTTAGTCCGAACTTTGGCATCGGAGGTTTGCCCCCCTTTATTATAAAGCTCCACTCCGTGTAAGACAAATGGTGACAGGGATGCCCGAATTCCGAGTAGAGAAAGGAGGTGTATGTCCAAGATGTGCCGAAGGAAAGCTCAAAAGGGGACCATTCCTCTCAAGCCAAAGCAAGACCTTCGATATATTACAGTTGGTTCACTCAGGCATACCTGAGGTTGGCATTGAGAGGGAGACCACTACACCACATACTCCAAAGCAGAATGGTGTGGCAGAAAGGAAGAACCATACAATTGTGGAAGCTGTACGGGCCATGCTACATGATCAAAGACTTCTGAAGTTTCTATGGGCTGAAACTACAAACACTGCCGTATATGTACAAAATCGATGCCCTCATCAAGTATTGGGTTCCACGACTCCTAGAGAAATGTTCACCGGTAAGAAACCTGATGTTTTTCATTTTCTTGGAAGCCCTGTATATTTTCATGTGCCGAAAGAGAAAATAAATAAATTGGGTGCATCTGGAAAGAAAGGAATTTTCGTGGGCTATGGTGAAAATAATAAAGGCTATAGAATCTATGTAGCCGGTCAAAGGGAAGTCGTGATTAGTCATGACTCATGATGTCACCTTTGACAAAGATATGGCTCTCAGCAAGGTGGACAATCTTCCGACTTTAAGGAGCTCTCAAGAAGCCAACACCAGGGAACCGAAAGAAAAGAATGATGAATCAATGCCTGATGTAGAAGAACCCATGGATCCGATTGATCCTCATCCACATGAGCCTTCCTCTTCTAGGAAGAGGCCTTCATGGCTTAGGGGGATACTTGATGATGCTGAAGGACATGCTGCACCCTAAGAAACCTTCCGTCAAAGTAAGAAACCTAACAGGTATCAGGGATACCTAACCATCATGAGCACGATCATACAAAATGAGCCTTCATCATTCTCAGATGTCATCAAGCATCAAGTATGGAAGGATGCTATGACCATAGAATATGAGTCTATTATGGAGAATGATGTCTGGGAAGTAGTTCCCAGACCCCAGGACAAGACAATTGTCACTTCTAAATGGCTTTACAAGATAAAGCAAGCAGCAGATGGAAGTACCGAAAAGTATAAGGCTTGTTTTGTTGCTCGCGGTTTCTCCCAGAAGGAAAGTATAAACTATGATATTTGCACCTGTTGCCAGATATACGACCATTCGCTTGATCATAGCCATTGTGGCTTCACAAGGATGGAACCTACATCAAATGGATGTCAAGACTGCATTCTTGCACGGTTCGATCAAAGAAGAGGTTTATGTGGAGCAACCCGAAGGATTTGAGATTTATGATCGAAAATCTCATGTATGGGTTGAAGAAGGCTCTCTATGGGTTGAAGCAAGCACCCCGAGCATGGTATAAGAGGATCGATAGCTACTTGATGAAGCTGGGATTCACTAGGAGTGAAACCGATCCTAACCTTTACTTTAAGTTGAAGATGACAAGCCTCTCATACTGGTGTTGTATGTGGATGACCTCTTTCTAATAGGTGCAGACCCTCTCATTCACAAATGTAAGAGGGAGTTGGCTTCTAAATTTGAAATGAAGGACCAAGGACTTGAAGTGTGGCAGAAGCCAAGGGAAATTTTCCTATCTCAAGGAAAATATGTGATAAAGATATTGGAAAGATTCGGTATGATGGACTGCAAGCCTGTGACTACCTCGAGGATCTTAACTTTTAGAAGTTATATCGTAGTGATGTCGGACTAGATTTAGGAAATGCCTTTGAGTTTCATAAACTCATTCGCATTGATGTTCTTAGTGAACCTCCGTCCGAACATATGTTTTGCAGTTAGCATTGTGAGCTCATATTTGATTGAGCCTCACTGGATTGATGCCAAGAATCTTCTAAGATATCTTCGTGGCACAATTACTAATGGGTTAAGATACACTACCAGAGATGTGAGACTACTTGGATATACTGATGCTGATTGGGCAGGCAGTGTGCTGGACCGTAAGAGAACTTCCGGGTGCTTTTTCACCTTGGGATTTGCTTCGATATCCTAGATGAGCAGGAAGCAGAAGTCAGTGGCTTTAAGCACCACTGAAGCAGAATATATTGCTGCTAGCATGGCCTCCTGTGAGGCAGTCTGGTTGAGAAAGCTCTTCAGTGAGCTATTTGGATTTAGATTGGATACCACTATGATTCTCTGTAACAACAGAGGTAGGATTCGATTATTGAGGAATCTCGTATTTGTCGATTGCTCCAGCAAATAGACATCGTCTGGGATATGGTAAGTCGATGAGCAAGGAGGCTCCATCACATGAAGATGATGTATAGGTCGATACACCTTGTCAAAGCCCTGAGGAAAGATCTAATCAGTGATTTTTCCAAACGACATGGAGTCGTCAAGAAACCCTTGTACAAGGGTCCTGCATATTGCATACATTGAGCTCTGGGAGCTTTGAGGGTTTGCGGTTCTTACTAGAGCAACATATGACCCCAGGGTGACTCACCCTCCCCTGGTGGTGTGCACTGGAACAAGATGATTCGCTCTCTTGTGGGACAAGATGATTCGCTCTCTTGTGGAACAGGATGATTCGCTCTCCTGT
>APFE031580475.1:204726-218054 GCA_000404065.3 Pinus taeda | reverse complement strand
ATTAATTTCTTAAATAATTGAAGAATTCATTAAATAATTAATTAGTTCATTTAATAATTAAACCTTAAGATAAATATTATAAATCCTTAAATAAATATGGTTGACCGTGGTTGATTTTCATAATGAGGCAATCTTTGTCGCAATGCGACGTTGGACCATGCTCGACCATGGTTGAATCCTTAGATTTATAAACCCGAGGGAATAATATTAAAGCTAAGGGACTAATATTATAAACCCAAGGTATTTAAATCCTAACATAACTATTATAAACAATAAAATAAACATGGTTGGCCCTAGTTGATTTTCATATTGAGACAATCCTTGTCACAATGTGATGTTGGACAACGGTCGACCACGCATAACCATGGTTAACTTTCATATCAAGACAATCTTTGTCACAATGTGGAGTTCGACCATGGTTGACCATGGTTGACTAAGGTTGACCATGATTGACCATGGTTAAGTATAGTTGACAATGATTATCATTTTTATACAATCTTTTTCATAATCCAACATTGGACCATGGTTGAGACAATGATTAATTTTAATATTGAGACAAGATTTCGACAATACGACGTTGGACCATTCTTGACCATGATTAACCATGTTTGGCTATGGTTGATCATGGTTGGCAATGGCTGACCATGGTAGGCTATGAATGACCATGGTTGACCATGATTGATTTATAAACCAAAGGGAATAATAAACCCAATGGTATGATATTATAAACTCAAGTGCTTAATATTATAAACCCAAGGAATAATGAGCCCTAAGGAATAGTAAACCCAAGGGATTTATGTTATAAACCCAAGGGATTAATACTAAAACCCCAAGGGAATATAAACCGAAGGGATTTTCATATCAATAGAATCTTTGTGAAAATGCCACGTTCAACCATGGTTGACCCTGATTTACCATGGATGATCATGTTTTATTTTATAAAACTTGGTTGACCATGGTTCGACCATGAATATCAGAATGAGACAATATTTGTCATAATGTGATGTTTGACCATGGTTGAAACAATGATTGACTTTTATATTGAGACAATATTTGTGAGAATGTAACATTGGACCATGGTTGACCATGATCAACCATGGTTGATCACAATTGATTTTATAAAGCATGACTGACCATGGTTGATTTTCATATTGAAACAATCCTTGTCACAATGTGGTATTGTACGATGGTTGAGCATTCTTGACCATGATTGATTTTCAAATTTACAGAATATTTGTCATGACACGACATTAAACCATGGTTGATTCTCATATTAAGACAATATGCATCACAATGCAACGGTGGACCATGGTTGATTATGATTGAATTTATAAAACATGGTTGACCATAATTGATATTATAAACCCAAGGGAATAATAAGCCCTAGGGGTTAACAGTAAAACCCCAAGGGATTATAAATCTGAGGGAATAATATTAAACCCTAGGAATATGAATCCATAGATTAATAAACCCAAGGGATTGATATTATAAACCCAAGGGATAAAAATTATAAACATTATGATAAATACTATAAACCCTAAAATAAAAATGGTTGACCATAGTTGATTTCCATACTGAGACAATCATTGTCACAATGCAGTGTTGGACCATGGTTGATTTCCATATTGAGACGATCATTGTCACAATGCGACATTCGACCATGGTTGACAATGGTTGGCGATGATTGACTATGGTTGAACATGATTGATATTATAAACCCAAGGGATTGATATTATAAACCCAAGGGATTAATATTAAAACTCCAAGGGATTATGAACCCAAGGGAATAATATTAAACCCAAGGGACTAATATTATAAATCCAAGGTATATAAACCCTAAGATAAATTTTATAAGCACTAAATTAAACATCGTTGAATTTCATATTGAGACAATCTTTTTCACAATGCAACATTGGACCATGGTTGACTTTCATATTGAGACAATCATTGTCACAATGCAACATTTGACCATGGTTCACCATCGTTGGCTATGATTGACGATGATTGTTATTATAAACCCAAGGGATTGATATTATAAACCCAAGGGATTAGTACTAAAACCCCAAGGGATTATGAACTCATGGGACTAATATTATAAACCCAATATATTTTAACCCTAAGATAAAGATTATAAATACTAAAATAAACATGGTTGACCATGGTTGATTTTCATATTGAGAGAATCCTTGTCACAATGTGACGTTGGACCATGGTTGATTTTCATATTGAGAGAATCCTTGTCACAATGTGACGTTGGACCATGGTTGAGCATTTTTAACAATGGTTGATTTTCATATCAAGAAAATCTATGACAATTCAATGTTTGACCATGGTTGACCATGATTGACCATGGATGACCATGTTTGATTTTATAAAATATGGTTGACCAAGGTTGACCTTGATTGACCATGGTTGAACATAACTATCATATTGTGACAATCTTTTTCATAATGCAATGTTGGACCATGGTTGAGACAATGATTGATTTTCATATTGAGACAGTTTTTGTCATATTGCGACGTTGGACTATGGTTGACCATGATTAACCATGGTTGAACATGAATGATTTTATAATATATAGTTGACCATGGTTGACCATGGTTGAATAATAATAAACTCAAGGGACTAATATTATAAATCTCAAGGTATATAAACCTTAAGATAAATATTATAAACATTAAAATAAACATGGTTGAGAATGGTTGACCATGGTTGATTTTAATATTGAGACAATCCTTTTCACAATGTGACGTTGGGCCATGGTTGAGCATGCTTGACTGTAAATGATTTTCAACTGAGAGAATATTTGTGACGATGCGACGTCAGACCATGGTTGATTCTCATATTGAGAAAATATTCGTCATAATGTGACGTTGGACCATGGTTGACCATGATTGGATTTATGAAATATGGCTACCCATGATTGATATAATAAACCCAAAGGAATAGTAAACCCTAGGAATTAACACTAAGAACCCAAGGGATTATAAACCTAAGGGAATAATATTAAACCCTAGGAATATGAACTGTTAGATTAATAAAACCAAGGGAAATATATTATCAACCCAAGGGATAAAAATTATAAACCCTAAGATGAACATTATAAACCCTAAAATAAACATGGTTTACCATGGTCGACCATGGTTGATATCCATATTGATACAATCCTTGTCACAATGTGACGCTGGACCATGGTTGACTATGCCTGAACATGATTGATTTTCATATCGAGATAATATTTGTGAAAATGCGAGGGTGGACCATGGTTGACGTTGGTTGGCTATGATTGATCATGGTTGACCATGATTGATATAATAAACCCAAGGGATTAATACTAAAACTCCAAGGGAATAATATTAAACCCAAGTATAATAAAACCAAGGTATATATACCCTAAGATAAATATTATAAACACTAAAATAAACATGGTTGAACGTGGTTGATTTTCATATTGAGACAATCCTTGTCACAATGCGACGTTGGACCATGGTTGATCATGCTTAACCATGGTTGATTTTTATATCAAGACAATATTTTTCAAACTGCGATGTTCGACCATGATTGAGCATGGATGCCCACGCTTGATTTTATAAAACATGGTTGACCAAGGTTGACCATGATTATCATATTAGGACAATGTTTGTCAAAATGCGACGTTGGACCATGGTTGAGATAATGATTGATTTTCATATTGAGACGGTTTTTGTCACAATGCGACATTAAAACATGGATGACCATGATTAGCCATGGTTTCCCATGGTTGAATTTATAAAACATGGTTAATTATGGTTGACTATAACTAATATTATAAACCCTATGGATTAAGACCAAAAACCCAAGGGACTATAAACCTAAGTGAGTAATATTAAACCCTAGGAATATGAACCCTTAGGATTAATAGACTCAAGGGATAAAAATTATAAACCTAAGATATATACACCCTAAACTAAAGATAGTTGATTTCCATATTGAGACAATCCTTGTTGCAATGTGATGTTGGACCATGGTTGACCATGATTGATTTTCAAATCAAGACCATCTTTGTCACAATGAGACATTTGACCATGTTTGACCATGGTTGATTTTCATATAGAGACAATATTTGTCACAATGCAACGTTTGACCATGGTTGACCATGTTTGATTCTATAAAACATGGTTAACCATGATTGACCATGGCTCACCATGGTTCACCATGGCTCACCGTGATTGGTTGGCCATCATAGTTGATCATGATGAAAGAGATTTTAGTTGAGGTGATCATGGTTGATGAAATTAAACCATGGAAAATCATGGTTAACCATGGTTGACTTTCAAATCGAAACAATCTTTGTCACAATGTGACATTTGACCATGGTTGAACATGGTTTACCATGTTTGATTTTATAAAATATGGCTCGCCATGGTTGACCATGTTTGATTTTATAAAACATGGTTGACCATTAGTGACCATGGTTAACCATGATTGGCCATGATTGTCCATGGTTGACCATGATTGACCATGATTGATGATGGCTAACCATGATTGACAATGGCTGACCATGATTATCCATGGTTGACCATGATAGTTGATCATAATGAAAGAGATTTTAATCAAGGTTGATCATGCTTAATGAAATTCAACCTTGGTTAATCATGGTTGACTAGCGCTGACCATGGTTGACCATGGTTAGTTGTGGTCACACTAACATAGTTGAAGAACACAAAATTCCTTAGACTAGTGCGTAAATCTGCATTAAACCTCAATTTTAAAATACTTATTATGATATCAATCTTCATAACCTTCCAACTCATCTAAACTATGATACTTTAGCAATGCTTCCTCTTAAGTCCTTCTATTGCAAAATAAAATTTTAAAACAAAGGAAGTAATTCCTAATATATTTCATTCATCCAATAAATTTATTACCTTTTAAAATACTTAAATTAGATAGAATTGAAATCAATAACATTGAATATTGTCCTTATGATTTTGGAGACTTTGAACATATTTGTTGTAACACTATTTATGTTCTTGGGTGTTGTCTAAATCCAGTAATATTACTTTGAGATATATATTTAGATTTTTTTAGTGATTATGAAATTGGCATAAAAATACATCTTATTGCATTAAAATTATTTATATTAAGCTATATTAATAATCTACACAAATTCATTGAAAATAAAAATTTAATTTAAATTAGATAAAAATAAAACATTTCTTTGTTTAAAATTTAAATTCAAATTATTATAATTTAACTAGTGTTTCTAGAAACTAACATCATCATGCCTTTTGATTATCTAACTGATGACGATGATGATGGTTAACGTCCGCTGAGACCAAACTTTGGTCTATTGGACCTAAAGAAGCAAATTATTTATTTTGATTTAAGATTTTATTCCTATGCTCAAAAAACTTGGAGAGAAGCTTCCTGAGCTCAATATAATTTTGACATTGTAAAAGGTTAGGAAGGGCAGTATTGTGGCAAAGGTTATGAAATTGAGATCTAATGTGGTTGTACGCGGGGCACTCTAAGAGGAACTGGTTTTCATCCTCGATGTACCTATTCTCACATAGATGGCAGATCCTTTCCATCCATGGTGTTTTAGGAACTACTCAATGACCTGTTTTACTATGGATATCATGAGAATTTGTTCTAATCTTTGCTATATTGATTTTCTTCTTTGAGCTAGTTAAAATAGAGAGATACTTTTGATCCTCTAGGGTGGGGTTGATGACCCTCTTAAAATAACTTAATTTTATTTTAGCCGCTAAATCTTTCTCACACCACATTTTTTCTTTGAACTTAGAAGTAACAATATCTTTGATGCTATTAATGTTTTGCAATGCATCATTCTCGTTGATCTTCCAATAGTTTAAATAGGGCCTCGTGTCTTTATACCACCGCCGCTTGAGCCTTAGGTGGTTTTGGCTGGAATTTAAAGCTAGCTTAGGAAGTCTATGATCACCTATGTTATTGAATTTGTGATTGTAGAACAGAAGCCTAATCATAGCTAGGCTCTCAATAGGGGAAAGACCTACTTCAATCCCTCTTGATCTCTAGAAATGGAATATCTATGTGAATTCTATGAATTCTTTGAGAAATGTTCATAAATACATATAATTAATTCCATATACTTACGGATATTAATTCCAAATTCTATATTTAATTATTTAAATAATATAAATATTAATAATAATTTATAAATATTACATCAATTAATTTACTAGATAATTTAAAATTTTTTATAATTTTATTAATATGAACAAAATTATTTATTTAATAAAATTACCTTAATTTTTTTTTGTAGCAATCCTTATCTATTTTAATATTTTATTATCAAATCCTTTACTCTTAAAGAAGAGGTATATATTTGTATCCTCTTAAGTGAATGTGTATATGCCAAATATATAAGCCAAGCTCATTACTTTAGCGAAGTACATAAGTGAACGTAGATTCGACACGCCCTAACTATGCCAAATTTCAACACAGGATGTGACATGCATTTAACAATGCCAAATTTTTAGATATTAAATAGTGGGTAGACTTTTTAAGCTTTAAGATAAAGCTAAAAGAGTTGGGTATGAACGTTTCCAAATCAATCATTGTCCTCCATGAGTTTGACTCTCCATTTCTATCATAATTAGGCCAATAGGCCTTCCTTTGAAAGGGACCTTCATTGTCCCTTTCGTTCTTAGGCTGACACCTGGCGTCGGGCGGTAACCGCAGAGTTCTGAAACCGGCATCGGGCGGGCATAACCGCGAGCGGTCTTGTGCGGTTCTGCGGCTATTTAAACATGCTCTGGATATTTTTAAAATCAGATTCGTATGTCCTATTTGTTGATTCGGCCGGTTCTTGTGATCCGATGAGGTACTTTTGTTGTTATAAATCTTTAAAGCTCTGGAAAATTGATCAATTAATCAGATAAGGTCTGAATGACTCTTCATTACATAACAATTACATTCCATCCAGATGACTCTCCTGTAAACCCCCAAATTCCTACTAAGGAGGATTCTCATTAATGTGAACCAAAGGTTTTGAAACTTCTTGCAATCCAACCATTCTAATGTCTGCTTCGACGGTCTCTGCACCATGCTTATGTGGAATAGCTCAAGTGAACATTCCTCGCATTTGCCTCTTAGACAACATTTGGACAAGCGCTTACAAAATTATTCCTTGCTTTTGATTTCTCTGATAATCGAACGAGCACCAGATGACTCTCCTGTAAACCCCCAAATTCCTGCTAAGGAGGATTCTCATTAATGTGAACCAAAGGTTTTGAAAATTATTGCAATCCAACCATTCTGATGTCTGCTTCAGCAGTCTCCGCACCATGCTTATGTGGAATAGCTCAAGTGAACATTCCTCGCATTTTCCTCTCAGACAACATTTGGACAAGCGCTTACAAAATTATTCCCTGCTTTTCATTTCTCTGATAATCGAACGAGCATTTCTTCCATTTCCTCATAAGCTTCTGAATGTTTCACTTTCATTATAAGCATACAACGATGATATTTGTAAATGAATTGTTGCGGCAGCTTAATCCAAGGCATATGTAGCATGCATTCTTACATTATTTATTTATGACCTACTTTAAATATCAGTGGTTGCATAGATCTCCTGTGTTTGAGGATGGCGTCCATCTTCTACTCCAAATACATGTACCTTGTTCTTAATTTCAATCCAGCTACATCCTGGATCCCTTTTTACTCCTCTATCTTTCATCAATTTTCTCACTTTGGCAACATCATCCCACTTGCCAAATGAGGCATATGTATTTTCCAGCAGAGAATATGCTCCAGCATTTTCTGGCTCCAACATCAAAAGGCTTTCTGCAGCTCATTCGCTAAAGCCATATTATCATGGATTCTGCAGGAGCCAAGCAATGCCCCCCATACACAAGCATTGGGCTCCACTGGCATTTTGTTGATCATATCCTCTGCTTCTTCCAGGCACCCTGCTCACCCAAGAAGGTCAACCATAAGAACACCAAGAAATGTAATACTGTCTGGTTTCATGCCCACCCATAGCATTTTATCAAATAACTGGAGGGCCTCCTTACCAAATCTGTGCTGAGCATTTCCTGCAATTATTGCAGTCCACGACACAGACTTGTAGTAATTTTGTCATAAGGTTGTCAAAAAGCATCCATTATATAAACGAAGCATTGCAGACTTGCAGTAATTCTGTCATAAGGTTGTCATCTCCGCAACTCAAGAGGGGATCCTTCTTACAGATTATATTAGAATAACTAATCAGCTAGTGTATCCCTACTGGAGGAACACCATCCATCAGTGGACAATCGTGCAGTGTATAAAGAAAAAGGTTGAGAGAAAAATAGAAAGAACCTAATTGTAAAAAATAAGAGAACTTACCATCAGAGCACACTGTATTCAAGCTATTACCTTAAATCTTTTTTTGAGATAAGAATTAGGTTCAAAATAAGCTCATAGGTTAGATTGAATGGCTGAGTGCTTTCACCTTACAAGTTGGTGGTCTTAGGATCAAGTCCCTGGGCTGGTTGCCTTTGTTAATATTAATATTGTGAACCTCACTCAATGTTTCTGAGTGGTTAGATTGCCCAAACTGCAATTGACCAGAATACCCTAAATACCATCCTCGGAATCATCCATTATTAAATGGATTCTTTATCAGATACCCTTTGATTAATAAAGAAAATTATTCAATCAAATATAATTGATGTCTATTGCCTGCTGCACTGGATCAACGTTCTAGCAGTCCAACTTCTATTTTCATTTTGTATCCTGCCTACCCACAAGAATAACATCCATGGACAGAGTCTCCTACTCAATACTATGCTTCAAGATTCAATACAAGCATACTTGTTCTGAAAAGAAAATCCTAATTATTTGTTAGTGTATTTTTAGTTTTCCCCTTAGAGCCTTACTCCCAGAATTGTATCCAGTTTGAAACTACAAGATTTCTTACAAGCTGGTTAGAAAAATAAGAGCCTGCATTCACATTCACACGATCTCCTCTGCAAGTTCGTAGAAAGACTTTCATAGGAGCATCTGTTGGACAACATGTATCTATGTTCCAGAAAATCTCGGGTGGGGCCAAGTTCATACCCCCTAATTTTAGGGAACAGGAGACACAGGTTCCAACAGGGAATCAAATATAAAAGCCTAAAACAATGAAATTAAATCGTAACTACATTAGTTGCAAACTTATCTACCCAATGAATATGTTGTCATATGGATGCAGTTATATCATTGATTATACTAGCAAATATCCAACTGTATTGCTAACAACACTTATACCTGCTTAGCTTCAAGTTCTGTGATGCAAGACTACAAGTTTCAAATTCCATGATGTGAGACTATAGGGCAGTTAAGAGATTATCCTGAATGTCAAACAACCAAATGCTGAAAACTTTTCCCCTAAGCAAATTCTTTTATAGAGGCAAAAAGCAATTCTTTGTTAGAATTTATGAGCTTACCCTAATATAAATGTTTTTTTGTGCATTTTTTACACTTTGTTGGTCGCTGTTTTTTAAAGGACTAGAGAATCAACTCAGAACATGTCTTGAAGAGACAAATATCACTTGTGACATGAATAAATAACCCATGAACATAGATAAATTTTCTGTGAGTGGGTGTGGTAAGTTATTTATGAACGCTGGAAAAGAATGCAATTAACTTATTTGTTGTTCATAATCAATGGAATTGAAAGTACAAGTGGAATAAATAGAACTTTAACCTCTGATAGAATGTATTTTCCTTGTAGTGGCAGGGATGCAAATATGGTTAACGCCTTCATGCCACCTTTCTTGGATGCCTATTTTGGACAAATTCAAGCTCAATTTCACTTGGTGGGGAGCGAAATGGCTCAACCTTACTAGGAGGCTTATTTTCATCCATTGATCCTCTCCTCTTTGCCTCTTTTCCAATTCATGGCTTTGTTGGATCCTATGGTAGTGCGGGTCAAAATGGCTTAGGAAATCCGTAATCTTTTGTGGAAGGGGGGTTTATCAAACTATATGAAATTCCACTTGATCGACTAGAACATGGTCTACATGCTAAAATCCTCAAGGCGGATTAGTATCAAAGATCCCGTACATAGAAATCTAGGTATGGGAGCTAAGCTACCTTGGCAATTAATTCCAAGGCAAGCAAACTGGTGGAAGTTAGTCATTCAAAGGAAGTATCTTCAAGTTATAAGGGGGGCTCCTCTATCTGGAAACTTATGTCAGTTTCCATCCCTTTGGTAAAATCTAGGCTAACTTGGTCACTTGTTAATGGAAAGAGAATTGGGATATGGTATGTAAGTGTGTTAGGAAGTCCTCCAATTCTGCCAGGAACCAAATTTGACCAGCTAAAATTTTGGGCAGATAGTGAAAGAAAGACCTTGCTATTCGACATCTCCCCCTATCAAGAAATGGGAATGGGAAAGTTGGCATTGGGGTATTCCCCCTACACATCTCAAGTCAAAGTGCAACGAGTTACAACAATGTTTATCAAGAGGAGGCCCTATTAATTTAGAAGAAGAAGATGAAATACAATGGGGAAGCTCAATTTATAAGGTAAAGGAAGGCTACAATGAATTTAGATCTCTAGTCAGTCCTCCCCCCAAATAAAACTATCGTCACAGATTTGGAATAGTAATTGTCTCCACATTATCAACATCTTTTGTTGGGTTCTCGTCAACAAAAAAATATTAATAACTAATAATTTAGTTAAGAAGGGTATCATTTTCCCTTCCTAGTGTGTTATGTGCAAAATAAATCAAGAAACCATTTTGCATCCCTCCCATTCATGTCATTTCACGATCTTTATTTGGACAACCACTCTCTCCTCTCCGATAGATCATGTCTGCCTCCCCTCAAATGTTCCTCGTCTTTTCGGCTTGTGAGATACTTGCTACAGAGGAAGCCTAAAGGAGAAGCCCCTTTTAAGAAGAATATGGCTCACGCTTCCCAAACATGTGGTGTGGAAGATTTGTCTCACCCACAATAGGAAAATATTCCAAGGGTCAGCGCCAAATCACCTAACAACAACGGGTAATGTGTTGGCTCTCTTAAGAGAGTATTTCATATCCAAAAATGTTTGATTGAGTGCCCTCCAAATTATTGATACATCAGAGAAAGATTGAATTAATGTCTTGGGTATCCACATAGATATCTCTCCTCGCCTTTCCTAGTGGATCAACTGGCTGTCATATCATCTAACAGTTGTATGGAGAATGGTCATATGATACAAAAAAGTAGACGGAATGTTGCTGTCATATCATCTAACAGTTTGTAGAGCGGCTAGAAATTCTTTTCCTACTTGGCAAGAATATGTGTTGTGTATAATGGAATAGACCTCTCAGGAGGCCATGCAAACTGATTGAAGAATTAGGATAAAGCCATTTAACCTTAACCTTGAATCTATATGTATAAACTTTCAACCTTTCTTAAAATTTGACTTAGTTTAGCAAAGATTCAGCACAGCAACTAACTTCTCTAGGTGAAATTCAATTTGCTCAGAACTTTTTAGTAGCTGAGCTAGGCTTTGGATCTATTGATTCAAGTTAAAGTTCAAATCAGCCAGCTGAACTCTGGATTTAAGTTATGTGGTTAAACCCTGGCCAAAACTCATTGACTCATTTTTTATTACAGTTAGTTTCAGCTTTCTACCAATTTCGTCATCACCATTACCACCATTCAAAGATGAGGAATGTCGTATTCCTTGCCACAAAAATCTTGGTTGATGAGTTGCTCAAAAGCATGTCTCATCACCAATCCATCTTCCATTTTAACTTTTTCCCTAATGCCTTCCCTTGCCTTGTTGGTAGCTTAAATGGAAGTCTTATGTGCTCAATGGTTCACTGTTGAATCAAGCACTTATAGATGGATGGAATTATTGGATTTTCTTTTAATTTTATTTCTTTTATCCACGTCAACCTTATTATGGAAGATATTTTGGGTGATCTGACTTGACTCAAAGATTTTCTGAAGCTGTAACATTCATTCACAATTTGTCTTAGTCATATTTGTGATAGAACTAAGAGAAATTCATACACAGTCATTAAAGAGTTCTAGGGAAAAATTGAAATTCCCTTCAAGCCAGTTTTTGAGAAAGTTTCAAGGGAAGATTGAAGTCATGGTTAAGGAGTGGAAGTGATAAATGCTTCAGTGATAAAGGAATATATTTAGATTAGTGGCAAGAAGATGATTTTCATAGCAGAATAATGAAGCAATTAGTGGCACATCAATCTACTTGAGACATTGCAACCAGAGCTGACATACAATAGTGTGAAGCAGACGGCAAGCAATGATTGTCCAACTATGACTTCATGCACTAATAAGCAAAGGTTTCATTGGGTCATTTCCTCTGTTGGACTAAGGCTGCTCGGAGGCCACATTGAAATCATAAAAGTCTTATATTATTAGTCATTAAGGGGGTTTATCTACAAAAGTGAAAACTCTGAATTAAGGAGGTGAGGGTAAAGCAGTCCATATGATATTATGTCATTGAAGAAGGTGACTGGTTATTGTAATCACCAAGATTGTTCATTGAATTACATTGAATAAGTTACTATGCAATGGGCATAATCAAAGTAGTGTGCTCTTATGCATAGTACGATTAGAGGCTGTGTGATTGACAATGTTGTGCATTTGAGAGATCCTCAGATAAATTGCTACCTGCATATGTAGAGAAGGAATTGATTGCGTGTACTATTGATGGCAGAAACAAAGTGTTTGTTGTGAAAGTATTATTGCTACCGAGTGACACATTGTTGAGAGCATACCAAAATTAGAGTTATGGCATAATTGCTATATACATTGTTCTAGATGCATTGTCATTGTTATAATTATTTCTTGCTACCATTAGCCCTGAATTGCCATAGAGTTCACAGTGGAATTTTTTGGCATGTTCACATATGGCTGAACGAGAATTGTCCAATTAGAGTATGATGCAGTAAGAGTGTCTTTTATTGATGTTGATGTCGAATTGATGAGTTAGGGCTTCACATTGTATTGATCAAAGCTATAGAGGGCATAATAGGGTTAAGGTTGATCATATTGCAGAGGAAAAAATATTGGCTATGGGCATAGTGGTGCTGAGGCCTGCTACTAGGTTTTGACAGTGGCATTTATTTGTTGGCCAAGCCATAGTTTTTATTTGGAAAAAATATTTATGAAGGAGTATGATGCTGAGGAAAGAGAGTTTGTTTTGCTAGTGATAATCTTGTGACAATATTGTATATCAACAAAGTCAACTGCGTGTCTTGATTATATGTTGGTTTTATTTTGTTTTATACTTTTTATCCTTTATGTATTCGTCATTTATAATGACCATTTTTAAAATGTTATTGGTGTTTGTTTTCTATTTTTATGTTATAT
>APFE031580475.1:185676-198165 GCA_000404065.3 Pinus taeda | reverse complement strand
AATTTCAAATGTTCAACACTTTTTATTGAAACCTCCACAATTGAGTTTTTTCAAATTTTGGTTTTTTCCTTACGATAAATATATGAAAATTTTCAACATAATTATTTATTGAATGGTAATTTTTTAATCAAAACTTTATTAGTGAAGGGTTAATTTATTATGAGAACATCACTCTTGAAGGGCAAGATTTTTAATATAACGTTTCTTGACGGGAAACATAAAGACCCAAAACGTAAAAAAAAATTGTATGACTGGTAAAGAGAAATCCAAATTCCTACCCTGAATGTGAGTTATAAACTAAATATTTCAATAGTCATATTAATTAAAATATTTGAATGTCAATTATGTATGTATTATATAAAACAATCTACAAAAATATTATGATTAAAACAATTTATTGATGTATTAGTCAAAATGAAAGAGATTTGTAATTACTTCCTTCTTTAACATGGTTAAAACTAATTTTTCTCTTTTTCTTTAATTTTTTTATTACATTACATGACTTCATTATCTTGGACCTTATGAAAAATATATTTGATTTCATCTTATTGTAATTTTTTGTTAAATGTAAATTTACATTCATAAAATCATAATTTTAAATATGTAAATAACATCACAGGTTTCTATATTCTAAGGTTATAATTGACTAGTTTTAGTGATTAAAATCATAATTCCAATTTAATTAAAATTTATATTTAAAATATTCCACATTTTTATGTGCTTGCTTAAAATAATATTTTTTATATCTTAATTTAATTAATAATTATTAAGACTACTTAAATGATAAAAATTAACCACTATTAGATAAATGATAAAAATAATAAATTTAATCTTTATAGTTAAGAATTTAGTTACACCTTTCCTTAAAAACATACGAATTTACTAATTATATAATTTTACACCACTGCCCAAATAAAAACTTAATCCCGTACTTGCTAAAGTGTGGCCACTTTGAATTTCAAAAAGTGGCAAATCAAGAAAAGACTAGATACAGCTGCGGTGACCACGGTCTTGTCTGTCTTTTGTTCCGTTTTATAATTGTTATTGTGCGCTCCAATACGTAAGGACGGTCTTGTCTGTCGTTCGTAACTCTTAGTGTGGGGTCGAATGCGTAAGGACGGTCGTGACCGACAACCCGCCGGCATGAAGGCCTAACTTCAATTGACAGGTCTACAATCTGGTCACTCTCCATCCATTTTATTTATATAAATAATCAATGGATGGCTAAGCAAAAGGATTTCTTTAGATAAGCAGACCATCTTAAGGCGCAAAAGCATTTCTTTAAATTATATTCCTGCTCTTCGTTACTCTGCAAATTAGCATCATCCCACGACATAAAATAATTGTTCAATTAAGTGAAAGATAGAAATCTTCAGGGAAATTTTGATACTAGATTAATGAAAAACATTTACAAACTTCATTACGGAAAGGCTCATTGGAACAAGGAGGTCTGAGGCGCAGAACACCAGACATTACTGACTGGTGGCTACGTTTTGACTATTGACAGGGACTGATTTGTAATTTAATGTTTATGTTTACTCTTAACATTAAAATTTAAAAGTCAAATACAATCACAATTTTAAATAAGGAAAGGAGACTTGGTTAGTTCCCCATCAAGCTTCAAAATTCCCATAGAGATGCATGTGTGTCCTCGGGCCAGTTTCATATTACTGAATCCACGACCCAAACGGGCATTCAGAATTGTATTTTAAAGATAGCAGATACCTTCCCAGGCAAAAGCGTGTATGCATTAATAACAAAATTATTTTAACGAACATTTATTATATCACTATCACATAATTTACGATAAAAAGCCCCAAACTTTGCCTCAAGGCCACATGCTAAAATCTCTGGTATACATATTCTATAAAATACTGATTATATTATTTGAGGCGAGGCTCTCTTGAAGGCTTCAGACATGGAGCTCATCTCCTCTTCCGGTGGCAGCTAATGTGTTGACAAGAGCGAGGGCATTACTTATCAATTTGCGCACATTTTGCACTTGGCCGGTGACCATGGCCGTAACATTCCCGCTGGTGTTGAGATCCTGAAAGCTAGTGAGGCAGGATTCCTGGTCTGTGAGGGCCGCGCTCATCCATGTTTGCACGTTGCTCATATGAAACTGGAAACTGTACGCCTTCAGTTGCTTCAGCTCCACCAGAGATCCACTAATCTCGTACGTGGCATCCCTGAAATTCCCAATACAATCCTTAAGCGCCACGTTTTCTCTTTCACTCATCATGGCGCCTCTGGCTTTGAGGCCGGCGGCCCAGACGGAAACGTTGCGAGCATTAAGCAGGCTGACTACCACGGCCGCCTTAACGAGATCACTCTGCTTCGCCTTGAGACTTCCCGCGTAGGAAGAGAGCGACGAAACGCAGAGCTGCGGATAGAGAGTCACGTTGCACGAAGTTTTAATGAATTCCGCGATATCCGTGTGGCTATAGTACGCGGGATATTTCACGTCCTCCGTTGTTGCTGCTGCAGCAAGTGAAGGCAGTATGACAGCAAATGTAATAACAGATAGAATAGCGAGTAATTGATCCATACTCATTCGAACTGTAGAAAATAAGCAATAAGATGTAAAACCAAGCGAATGCTAGAAAATAATCAATAAGATGTAAAACTAAGCGAATGCGAATATAAGCTCTCGAAGAGAATTGCAGGTATGCTTCTTGCTCTGGTGGTTATAAATAGGAGAGTTGGAATGATTATTGCCGCTTTTCCAGGTATTTTTTCAATGGCCCGCGTCCGGCCGCGGCTGGTTAAAGTCGGTGACACTAGTGGATCTTTAATAATGGCGCTAGGAATCCTGCAATGTTTCGCACTCTCACATGCGTTCCACGATAAGCTGTGGCCACACTGGTCAAATTTTATAACAAGTTAAAACGCCGCTTACACAACCAACCAATTTCAGCACAGTTTGTATAACCAGCGTGCTCAGAAATCCGGGTAAGAAGCGCTTAACTGGGTTGCCGTATTTGTACCGGCTTAATAGTTGAGCAAACTAATTTTTATAAATCTGGAAGTTTTACTCCAATTATTTCATGAATTCATTATGAGCAATGTCTGTGACCAAACTGAAAGTCGGTTCCCAAGTGGGAAAGCGTTTGAGAGGCTTTCACTAAGACACATTGTACTTATGAGGTACACGGAGTAAAGTTGGAAAGGGAAAGGATAATCCTCATTAAAGTTAAAAGTAATTTCATATTAAAAAAATAATGTAGGAATATTTTTGAAATAAAAATATAAGTATTAATTTGGAAAGGATAAGGATAATCTTCATTGAAAGTAATTTTATATTAAAAAATTAATGTATGAATATTTTTGAAATAAAAGTATAAGTATTAATTTGGAAAGGATAAGGGTGATTCTTGCTAAAGTTGAAAGTAATTTCCTATTAAAAAAATTAATGTATGAATATTTTTGAAATAAAAATATAAGTATTAATTTGGAAAGGATAAGGATAATTTTTACTAAAGTTGAAAGTAATTTCATATTTAAAAAATTTACCCAATATTTTGAAATAAAACATTAGTATTATGTTAGTTTTAATTAATAATATTTTAAAAATTATAAATAATTTTATTAATTTTTTATGGTTATGTAATTTAATTTATTATGTTTAAAATGAATTTTTATTTATTTCTAAAAAGATCTTGTAACTAGAGTTTGATCTCTCAAATTTAGATTTGGATTTGATTTTTTTCAATAATTTAGTAGATTTAGAATTAAGAGGATTTGAGATGTAAAATTATTAATTATAACCATTATTATAATTTATTAATTCATTTCATCTTTTAATTTATTTTTTTTTAATGTAATGTAATTTAATCAATTCTCTTGACTAGGCTAAATACACCCATATGAGAATAATAATTTTGTTATTTTGATTTTTTGTATAATTTATTAATTTTAATGTAAATAAATTGTATTATTTTAAATTATCAATTCTATCCAATATTTATGTTTAATATAATATTTTTTATTTTTGGAATTTTGTGAAACTTAAATATGTAAAAAAATTTGTGGAGATAATCTATTTTTTAAACAGTTCTTTAAATATAATTTTTTTAATATAAAAACTTTGATGTAATTAAATATTGATTTATGTTTAATTAAAAAGTTTCCATTTAATCAAACATTGATTTCTATTTAATTTTGAAATTCAAACCTCTTTAATTAAATAGTGAGAATAATTTTATTTTTATCATCTAGATGATAAAAATGGTCATCCATATAAAGCAATTTAAATTAGACAACAAAAACATTAAATAATCTAGATAGATAGAAATGGTCATATACTTATATAGAGTAAAAATAATTTCAAAGAGTCATAAGATAAATGTAGGTAAATAATTTCAAAAAACCATAAACTAAATGTAGGTAAATGTTGTTCATCCCATCCATGTAAGATGGAAGGAAAGCCTAAGTAAATAAGCATAAACATGCTCACCCTATCAACTCATAGTCATCAAAATTTCCTTGCCAACATAGCCTAACAAGTCTTGTAAGAATATTGTTTCTACAACTTCATTTGTTTGTGAAAACACTCGATGCATGCACTTGCTATCTTATCAATCTCATTATCAAACTTAATCTCTTTTGTGCCACACTTGCTACTATTTTTAGAAGTAAATGTTGGTAAATTTTTGAGACTCGGTGCTATAGAATTTGAAGAATTTGAAGTTCCTCTAAACAAAAACTCAAGCTCATGCAACTGCAAGTATTGGTCCATAGAGGAAAACTCCCCAATATCAATTGTAGAGTGATGGCCCTCGAGTTTGAATTTTCCTGAAAGTGGTGTTTAATATTCCATCTGTGACGTTAAGTGAATTTAGTGGATATGCCTTCCAAAATGTTTTTTTTCTTAAGGAATCCAATTAAAAGGAGCTTGGCCTTCATTTCATCAGCTTTATTCTTAAGGCCATTAGATTTCCCCTTGACCACGATCCACAAATACTTCACAAATGTTGTAGCCTCAATATTAAATTCATTTGGAGAATTAGAACTTGTGTAAAATCTATTGGGTATTGGGTGGAAAATATATGTGATAATATTCATAGAGGTGAGAACCAACTTGTAATTATAAAAGGCCACAGAGCACGATTGAGTTCCTTACAAGTGACGAAGATGATTTGTTGTCGAGTGTCTGAATCACAGTAAGGTAGTTAAGAGACCAATCAAACACACCTTGTACTGTAACAACCTTTCACCTCCTCCCGCTCCCACCTATATGTGTCTAGGAACAAATTTAGTGAGAAAGTGAAAACAATGAGTGATTGAGTGATTGGTTGATAAATTAATAGATTTATACATTTACTTTTGGCCTGTTGAAGCTGAGATTTAATTCTGTTTAGTTTTTTTTTTAAATCTATCTCCACAATATGTAATGTGTAATAGAGCTGACATTTAAAAAATGTTGACATACTTACATTATGCCTACACATTTTCCCCATACTAGGTTGTAGAGCACCTCTCAACACAATAAACCTAGAGAATGATTTATATCCTTTTGTAACCCTCAAACACCTAAGACTAGTTGCAATTGTCATGTCCACCAGTTATACATGGACTCCTTTTGCTAGCTTGGCTCCAATCATGTAGGTTTGATTCGTTCATGCTAGTGCATCTACATGGAATATTTCCACTCATACCTTGTTAGTTTTAACCCTATAACCTCAAAGGAGATTCCATCAAAGTAGTGGTAAGGGAGGTACCATTCCTTCCAAGGGCATCAAAACTCTCTAATCTACATACTATATTGATTTATCCTTATAATAGAATTTATAGTGCGCTTTATACACACATACATACACATATTGGAGAATGGGGAAATTATTCTTCTGTAAGAATTTATAGCTTGATGTAGGTCATTATAAGATGTGGTTTATTGATTGTCACAACTCTCCACTTCATTAATTTACACATATAAGCCTAGAAAAAGGTATGTATCCTTCCACCTCCCTTAAGCACCTAGAGCTAATTGCGTCTTCATCTCCAATACTTCTACATGAACTCCATTGGATAGCTTGGCTCCGTTCTTGTAGTTTGATTGATCCCTCTTGGTGCATCTTTAAGGCATAGTTCCACTTACACTTTTCTAGTTTCAACCCTACAACCTTATGGTAGGCTCTTTCAAAGCAATGATAAGGGAGGTTGCATTACCTCTAAGGGCATTATATCTATCTAATCTACATATTTCATTACTTTATCTTTATAATATTATTTCTATTATTCATTAGCTATATTTTAGATATTGTTGTAGCGGCTGCAAAACACTCCAAAATTTTGGCTTGCATCCAAATTTCGAAGCCTTCATTGGTTTTTGCCCCTAATGGTCCTTGATCCAAAATGGATCCTAAAACCTCTAAGTCTATGTCTTTAATACTATTGGAAAACACTATCGCAGAAGAAAAACCATGAAGAATGGCGGAAAACAGAGTAAAACGAAGGTTGAAGTATCGTTGAACCAGAGTCATTGAATCCAACCGATCAACAACCCAGATCAAATTGGTGGATCACATCGGAGGGTTTGGCGATATTGCATTGGCGGAGTGTATTGGGGATGGCCTAAGGGGAAATACGATTGTGATCAGTGACACAACGCGAACCGTTGATCGAGTGCACAGATCAACGGCTGCAATTACACCATCGCATCATAGATTTCTAAGCGAAGGACTTACCAAAGGCCCGAAGACCATGTCATATGCGATTGCAATATCTTGCATCGCAATATCGCATCGCAACAATATGAAGGGGCGAAGACCCATAGCCCATGTGATTTGCGATAGCGATCAAGGCAGACCCGAAAGGGTTTATAAATGTGGCTCTATAAAATTTAAGTTTCGATATAAAAGTGTTTTGTCGGGCTTTTTCTGTATATTGGTTTATTTCCGTTATAAAACCGAAATATAAAGGCGACATGCCATATGGAGATACAACGACAAAACACGGACCCGAAAGGATTTATGAATGAAACTTTATGTTATTTGGGTTCTGTGGTGAATGGTATTTCAGGCGGGCTTCAGGCGGTAAGTGGTATTGGACAGGCTCTGCCCGATCCCATACACTGAACAACATGTAGCATGCAGCAAGGAGAGAAAAAACCACTTTTTCGGGCAGGTGATCTTTGTGCAAGTAAGTCATCTGAAATGCACATCAACCATCAGATCAAATGGTCCTAGATCAACGGTGCAAAATGCACGAGCAGGTGGGGTGATCGGGATGGATGTGAATCGTCAGATGAGAACAGATCTACGGTGTAGAATGCCAAAGGACCGATAACGGACGAGGCATAATAGTCGTCTGATTCCTTTATTTTAGAGTTTTTCCTGTGTATTTCTCTATGTAAACAATGAAGCAATTCTTTGGAATTTTTCACGGCACCAGTCTTTCCGTTTGAAAACAAGTGGCCACCATACCTTAAGCATTTTACAATGATTGTTTACCGCTTGACAGGGAGTTGAACGGACAACGGCCGGGAGCTAGAAAGGACAATAATGTAGATGAACGAACAGAGCCGAGAGGCTTAAAAGCAACTCTAGGCAGACAAAGAGGACAAAGAAGAGGAAATCAAGAGAAAGTAGAAGACAAAGAGCGAGACGGAGAGTCCGTGCACTCTTTTAGACTCGAGGATTTCGAGTAAATCCTTGTTGTTTTGTCATTGTTGTGTTGAGACTCTATTCGAGCTCACACTTGTAATCATCTGCTCTTGAAGACATAATATAGAGGTCAACACTAAAATCTGGACCACGAGATGTAGCCAGGAAGTCTGGTGAACTCCTTGATTATTTGTTGTGTTGATGTGTGTGCTTATTATGTTCATTATCTATATTATTCACAATATTTTCGATCCATTGCAGTAAATAATGTAGGAATTCCTGCACATGAGTCTACAATACCTTAATATTGATTTAAGATCTCATTTTTAGATCATTCACAAACACTCGGGCTCATCCCATGATCTCTTGTTGAGTTTTCACACCCTCTTCACTTGATTGATCACTGGTAGTCTTTTGGCATGTTGATCACTATGTCATGCTTGCGAATTTGTTCTAGCAATTTTGAAGTTTTATTTTTGTGTGTATGAGTTGTTTTCACTCTGTCAACATCATCCGCACACACGCAAAATTGTAAACATTGTCACATAAGTGTCGTCATGGTCGTTCGAAGACATATTTCAACTGTTGCACTTGTCACTCTCAACCTTCGAGTCAGTCTCATTGAGCACATGTTGTCTTGTTGGTTTGAGTTGTCATGTCGTCGAGTCATGCTAAGTGTGTGATCACATTGTCATGTATCCACAAGTACACTTGCTTTCACACTTATTCAATTTTCTTGAAATATATCTCAGACAACCCTTTGTCAACTGGACCCGATCTCAGTGACCTTGCGCTATTGCTCAGAACTGCACAAAGCTTGAGGCCATCCTGGGGCAGCCTGCTCTAGGCAATTCTGCAAATGAGCCAGCTGACTGACTCCCAGAAATGCACAGAAGTTGTCCTAGAAGTCGATCTAGTCTACGCTTCCCGCAAGACCTCCCATCAAGCTGCCCATTGGTCAACTGAAGAAAGAACTTGAGTTGTCACCTAGGGTTGTACTGATATCAAAAATTGTGTAGATCTGTTCTACCAGCTCTTCTTTCCTGCTCTACAACTAGCTCAGGAACTGGGCAGAACTGTCAGAGCCTAGAATGTCTCCCAGGATTGTGAAATTTTGACTGGCATCTCCTATAACCCGATCTTTTGCTCCTCTTGAAAACTGCACAGATTTTTCTTTGAGTGCCTCTTGTTACCCGCACTATGTTCCTCGAAGAAATTGCATAGATCCTAGTTGGATGACCTGCCTAGTGCTCCCCTAGAAAATTGTGTAGATTAGCCCAACAACTCCCTGACACCCCGCCTGACCTTCCTCTCATAAACTGTGCAATTCTATCTCCCAACTAGGTTTTTCCCCGTAACTGTCACTTCTGTCTCAGATTGTAAAAATCTATCTCCCAGTGACATCTAGATAGTGCTCTGGAGCCTCACGTCCTATCCTGTGTTGTGCTCTCTGCAGTCTCAATGGCTTGTCCCTCTCCTAGTCACATGCATTGAAATGGAAAACAATGCATCACAGTAGACTAGGATATTTTTGGATTTGATGTCGTCTTGTCATGAGTGATTGCAGGAACATGTACATCGATGAAACATGGCGTGACAACGAATGGGATGGAAAAGAGGTGCATGCTAGAATACTTTCTTGTGGTTGAATGAACACATGAAGCACATCGAGAAAGCGAGAGAAAGGGACACATTCACATGCACCATCAAGCAAAGACCAATACCATCGAAGACCCCGTAAACTTTTCCATGCGGAGGTGAATACATATTACACCGAGAGCATATCATCACTCAGCAACACAACAACTCAACATGTACACGACAGGTAACCAATACATGTTAGCAGTGTCATGTCGAGTTGTGTCATGAGTTGTCTCAACCACATAACTACTATGGGCCATACTTGTTGTAATCAATGTAATGTAAATTGGATGTTTAAGAGCCCCATATATGAAGTCGAAGAGTCATGTAAAGTCGAAAAGTCATAGGAAGTCAAACAATCATGAGGGAAGTCGAAGAGTCACAAGGGTCATTTATGCCCCCTTGGCAATATATACCCCCTCATTGTATAAGCAAAAGAATTTTCACCTTGGCTCCTCCCACATAGCCTCAAGAGTCTGTAATTTGTTCTTTGAGGAGTGAGGAGTGGCTCCAATGTCCTACTACTGGGACTATTGATGTATGGTGTACATATGTGTCTTCGATCTTTTTCTTAATTCAGAAGCTTGTCTCGGGCCAACACGTTTTCACGCATGTTTTGTATCTGTTTGTAACACTATTCTTTAAATGTTGTAATGCATGTTTGTTTAACCTATACTAAGATAGTTGAACTAATTCGATTATTTTAGTACTCATATTGTTGAATATGTGCTGTATTGTTTACCACTATTGTCCTGTCCATGTGGACTACTCCACTAGACATTAGACAGACCATCCTTGTTCTTTCTTAGTTATAACGACCCTCACCCCCGTGTGGACTATTTCACTGGAGGGTGTATGTGTTTTCTGTTGAACTTTGGCTTTCACGACTGCCGCATTAGCTGTGGACTATTCCGATGGATGCTGGATGGACCCTTGTTGTTGTTCACGTGTGTTTCTTCCTGGGTTAAGACTATTCCCTCTCATCAAGAGGCTCACTTTACTACCCCCTTTTTTACAGTAAGAGAACTCGGACACAGAGTTAAATTACGCACTCACTAGACACACTCACCTCGATTTCTTGAAGTTACAAGCATAACACTCTCATGTGTTGAACAAAAAGAGCTAAGGAAAATCTCTAAGAGAATGGCAACCGTGCCATCGTACCGGATGGGACTCCTACAACAAACGGTGTGAGGTCTAGTTGGGACTTCATACCAGGGAGATCCCCTGAATGTTTGCGGGTCCAACACTATCAACATATACATATCTTTATATTGGAGAATGGGGAAAGTCTTCTTTTGTTATATTCACTCTCCCTCTTCTTCTTTGGTTTCATTATTTATGGCTTGATCCTTCCTATGATTTTATTTTGGGTATGCCTCACTCGAGGTAGCCCTTCCCCACTTTGGAATAATTATCTCTTCCTAAATATTTTTCTCAATGTGTCCCCCACACATATGGTCCACGTTCCATAACTTATATCTATGGATCCCCTCCTAAAACTATGTTATCTTCGCATTTTCTCTCTTGTTCTCCCGTTTTCTTCATTGGCATATAATTGGCATTGCTCTCCTATGTGTTCACATTAATTGAATGTTTTCATATGTCACCTCATGTGGTTACGTTAACTCCATATTGATGTATGTCACCTCATATGCTCACAACAACCCCAATTTGATGCATGTTATCTCGAATTATCAAATTGAATATCGGTTATAATATGTTTCCTTATGCTTACAATCACCCCAAACTAGTGTGTGTCACCTTCCATGCTCACAGTAACTCTAGGTTATCATAAGTCAACCTTAAGATTCTAATGACTCTGGCTTAGTGTATGACACCTATGTTTCTTGCATTATGTCTTAACAAGTAATTGTCACCTCACACATTTGATAACAATTTTCTATAATTGCTTCCTTCCTTCTATTGCGTTTATTAGAATCACCCTACTATCATTACCTCCTACATTTATCTTTATGTATATTATTTGTCGTTTCCTTGAGGGTTGGTATCACTATATTACCCCACTCAAGGAAAGCCACTAATATTGTTCTATATTAGATCATTATATTTTTTTCACCCATATCGATGCTTTAAGAGTGGAAAAGGTGGAGGAATGAACTTGCAGAACTGTTTTTACTGATAGGATATAGTTTGGAAAATTGGGGTTGAAATCTTCCAAGATCATTTTGAGGCATCAAACAATGTTTTTTTGGGGTAAAAAGTTTCCACACTAGTGCAACTTTTTTTTTTTTTTTTAATTCTCCACACCTATACTTTTCCAATGACACAAGAATCGCCTCAATCAGTGTCTGTATGCAAACATTATGTCACTCGAAAGTTGACCTTCCTGTTCTGTCTACTATAATTCAAGAGGATTGTAGAATTTCCCACTGTAGATCACCTAATAATGCAATGTACTAAAGAAATATACTAAATCTACCTCTACAAACAAACTTGTGGAAGCTTAATCAATTTGAGCATGATCAATTTAGAACACATATAACAGAGAATGAGAATTCAATCACACATGAACATAGAAGAATAATCTGCGGAAGGCCTCAGCTAAAAACCCCTCTATCTGTATTATCAAACAAGTGGAAACATATCAGAGATTACTCAAAGCTTTAGCTCACAAGCAATCCATCTCTCAGTACAATCCCTCAACACAGCTCATAGATCGAATAGACACACCATATGCCATCCTTCAATCCTCCAAGCCTCCTATTTCCTTGCGCAGTTTCTCTTGGGGTCCAAAAGCTGCCACCTATGTGAAATTACCTCACACACACTCTCTGATCTCTGATCTAACTGCGCAATCCTCAAGGAAAGAATTCCTTCTGCATGTAAGAGATATCCTCATGGGAATATTCTTGCAACTGATAGTACACTATCCCATCATCTGATCTCAACTGGGTCTCTGACTGAACTGACATGCATGAGTTATTTCTGAGAGAATATTCAGTTATCTGAAGTACACTAGTTACATGCATGCATGCATTAACTAACTGAACTCATAATTAGTTCCTCCAACTATTGGAACTAATCTAACTGGACTTGACTCAGTTAATTGAGATAATTAATTACAACTCAACCTTATCTCCTTAATTGATGGATAACTTCCTCAATCAAAGGGATAACTGTTGCATGTCTCCACATAGACTTCATGTTTGATTTTATCCAACTAATTAACTCAAGATGAATTAATTAATTATTTTTCAAACAACTACTAAGATCAAATTCG
>APFE031580475.1:148917-185153 GCA_000404065.3 Pinus taeda | reverse complement strand
ATTATCACAATAGATCACAGTTGGATCCATCCTCTGACCAAACAATCCAAATAGAATTTTCAGCATCCAAATGGCCTCACATGTTGCCTGACTGGAAGCCATGTATTCAGCCTCTGCTGATCTAAGTGCAACTTCCTCCTAAAGTGCTCTTCTGGTCTGATGGACTCCCTGCCCAATCTGCATCTGTGAAACCTTGAAGCTTCACTCCCTCTATCCATCTGTACCACAATCCATACTGAGATGTGCCTCTGAGGTATCTCAACACATACTTCACTGCCTTCCAAAACAGATTGGTAGGTTGAACCATAGCTTAACTCAGTTGGTTTACCGCAAAGCACAAATCTGGTCGTGTGTTCACTAGATACATCAATGAACCAACAAGCTGCCGATAAACAATAACAACTACTACCTCACCTGAAGTAACATCCTCCTTCCTCTACTGCATGGACTTGCACTTCTCCATGTGGAATCGTCTGAGTATCTCCTTGGCATACTTGCCTTGAGACGCAAACGCTTCCCCATCCTTCTGCTACACTTCCATGCCTATAAAGTAGTGCATAAAGCCTATTTCCTTCATCTCGAACTCTCTTGCAAGATCCTCCTTGCAAGACTTGATCAACTAATCATCACCTGTCAATATCAGATCATCCACATAAAGAACAATGATCAATGGCTTAGCTTCTACCATGATGTGGTAAAGGTTCGCATCTGCTTCACTCTTGGTGAAGCCCAAACTAGTGAAATAACTGTCGATCCTGGTGTACCGAGCACGAGGTGCTTGCTTCGGCCCATACAAAGCTCTCTTGAGTCGGCACACAAGTGACTCATGATTGAAGGTCTCAAATCCTTCTGGTTGCTCAATGTACACCTCTTCCTCAATCTTGCCATTGACGAACACAGTCTTCACATCCATCTTATGGATCTTCCAACCCATCTACGTTGATAGTGCCAACATCGATCTGATAGATGAGTACCTTGCTACAGGAGCAAAAGTCTCATCGTAGTCGATCCCCTCAACCTGTGAGAAACCACAGGCAACAAACCTTTCCTTATGTTTCTCAACACTCCCATCAGCTGCTTGGTTTACCTTGTAAAGCCATCAGGAACTCACAACTGACTTGTCGTCTAGTCTTGGGACAGCATCCCAAATACAGTTTTGAATGATAGAGTCGTACTCCCCCACCATTACAACAACCTAGACTAGTTGTTGCATAGCTTCCTCAAAACAAGAAGGTTTTGTCTCTACACACTCCCCAACCAGGGCCATGTAACCAGTGTACTGCTCTGATGACCTCCTCTGTCTGCATTGAGATGATGGCTATCCCACATTCTCTCTCACATCCAACATCAACATGTCAGCTTCCTTTGAGGATTTCCACCCATCTCTGGAAGACTCTGCACGAGTGGATGTCTCCACTCCCGAATCCTCTGCATGTGGTTGCTTCGCATTAGTATGAGGCTCCTCCTCCTTAGGAACTAAAAGTTCCTCCTCTGCATGCAACTTGAGCTCCCTCTCAAGTGATACTCGCATGGCTTTCTGCTTGTCGAACTTTAGATCTCTAAGTACCACTATCCTCTGACTCGTAAGTAGGAACACTCGATAGTTGTGGGGTGTATCAGTGTACCACACAAGTATCCCCAACTAGTTGTTGGATCTAGCTTCTTCCGAGCATCTTTGGTCACATGGCAATAAACCGATGATCTAAAGATCTTGAAGTGACTCACATCTGGTCTCTTCCCGGAAAAGGTCTCCATTGGTGTCTTCATCCCTAGTATACGGTGCGAGCTTCTATTCTACAAGTATGCTGTTGTATTGCATGCCTCAGCCCACAAATGAAGTGGTAGGCTTTGGTCATGCAGCATCGCACGTGCTACTCCCATAATCGATCTGTTCTTCCTTTTAGCCATCCCATTCTGTTGTGGGTTATGGGGTGCCATCAACTCCCGTTTAATTCCTTCTGCTGCACAGAAGCCTTTAAACTGTTGGGAGACATAATCTCCACCATTGTCACTTTGTAAGGCCCTAATTTTCTTTCTAGATTCTTTCTTTGCCAAGGCTTTGAACTCACAAAACCTTGATAAGGTTTGATCCTTCTTCTGCATAAAGTAGATCTAGCATCTACGAGAAAAATCATCAATAAAGATAACATAGTACCTTTGTTTAACGGTGGAGGCTATCGAGAATGGTCCACACACATCTGTATGAACTCGCTCCATGATTTCTCCAACTCGACTGTCTCGATCCTGAAAGGAAGATTTTTCATACTTACCCAAGGTACAACCTTTGCATGTATCCACTTGCTCCAGTTTACCCTTGGGAAGTCCAGTAGAAATCTATTGCATGATCTTCAAGGCCCCATGGTGCAAGTGGCCCAATATTCTATGCCATAGCTCAGCAACATCTAGGCTTTGCATCAACTCTACTTTGGAACTCAATGCAGCACAGTATTCTACCTCCAACTTGTGGAGATTCTTAACTCAAATCCCAATCCTCTTGTTCTGTCAAGTGCCGATATGCCTCAGGAATGCCTTTCCCTTACTAAAGACTACATCATAGCCTTTATCTTCCAACATAGCGACATACACAAGATTATTCTTCAAACCAAGCACATACTTTACATCAGTTAGGGTGAGAGGAGCTCTATGCTCCCTCTGAAACATAATCGTACCTTCACCTGAAACATAGTACTTTCCATCATCGCCCATCTCGATCTACATCTGGAGATCCTTCTCCTCCAAGGTACTGAAAATATTCTTGTCACCGGTCATGTGGAATGAAGCTCCACTGTACAGGTACCAAACACACCCCACCATCGATGAAACCATACATGCGATGAAGGAGAAATCCAATTCAAACTGTGAGGCCAGCACCTCACCATATGATCCCTTTGAGGATCCCTTCCTGGATTTCTTCTGTGGACAATTCGAAGCATAATGGCCCACATCATGAAAATAAAAGCATCGCACTTTCAATTTGTCAATATTCTTCCCACCATCAGAAGAACTAGATTTGGAATGGGACACCTTCCCTTTCCCTTTCCTCGCCCTACTCGCTAAGGCTAGTTTTTCGTCATCATCTTGTTTTGATGAAGATCCATCTCTGCTACTTCTTCTTATCTCCTCCTGCGTCAGATCCTGCCATATTCGTTCCCAAAATGGTAGTTTCTCTCTTCCATCTACCGAGTTTTGGTAGTTATGCCAGCTCTTAGGAAGACCGAGGAGAGCAAGACTCACCATGTCATCATCAGCTACCGTGATTCCTACACTTCCAAGCTCATCTCTGCAGGTGGTGAGCTTGTTCAGATATGTAGAGATAGTGTTGCCCTTTTCACACTTGATTTTCCGAAGCTTATCGTTCAGTGCCAGCTTCCTTTGATCGTTGTTGTTCTGATATAGATCCTTCAATCTTTTCCACATTGAAAATGGTGTCTCCTTCCCATGGAGACTCCAGACAATGTGGTCTCGAACTCCCTTCAAAAGAATCCTTCTCGCTCTAACCACACATTTCTTCCATTCTTCCAATTCTTTGGCATTAGCAGATGTTGGCTTGGGGACTTCTTGATCAATGAAGTCCTTCAAACCATTGTCCTTTAATACCACTTCCATTCAATCCTTCTAGGCTATATAATTTGAGCTGCCATCCAGGGCATACTCGAGTCTCAAATCGTTGAACGCCATTGGTGAAATTTGAGATGTGATACGAATTTGATTTCTATAATCAAGGACTTAAACCTTCGAAATTCTCCATTCTTTGTATGATGTTCTCTGCTTTCATCACCTTTACTCTAATACCATGCATAATTTCCCACTGTAGATCACCCGATAATGCAATGTACTAAAGCAATATACTAGATCTACTTCTACAAACAAACTTACGGAAGCTTAATCAATTTGAGCACGATCAATTTATAACACATATAATAGAGAATGAGAATTCAATCACACATGAACACAAAAGAATAATCTGGGGAAAGCCTAAGCTAAAAACCCTTCTATTTGTATTATCAAACAAGTGGAAACATATCAGAGATTACACAAAGCTTTAGCTCACAAGCTATCCAGCTCTCAGTACAATCCCTCAACATAGCTCATAGACTGAAGAGACACACCATATGCCATCCTTCAATCCTCCAAGCCTCCTATTTCCTTGCGCAGTTTCTCTTAGGGTCCAAAAGTTGCCACCTATGTGAAATTACCTCACACACACTCTCTAACCTCTGATCTAACTCTGCAATCCTCAAGGAAAGAATTCCTTATGCATGAAAGAGATATCCTCATGGGAATATTCCTGCAACTGATAGTACATTGTCCCATCATTTGATCTCAACTAGGTCTCTGACTAAACTGACATGCATGAGTTATTTATGAGAGAATATTTAGTTATCTGAAGTACACTAGTTACATGCATGCATGCATTAACTAACTGAACTCACAATTAGTTCCGCCAACTATTGGAACTAATCTAACTGAGCTTAACTCAGATAACTGAGCTAACTAATTATAACTCAACCTTATCTCCTTAATTGATGGATAACTTCCTCAATCAAAGGGATAATTGTTGCATGTCTCCAGATAGACTTCATGTTTGATTTTCTCCAACTAATTAACTCAAGATGAATTAATTAATTATTTATCAAACAACTGCTAAATAAAATTTTAATTTTAATTCTCAATTTTAGTTTAGGGACTAGCTAAAATTGGAATGTATCAAGAAATGCTATTTATAGCAATGCTAAATTTAGCATTTCATGTTGCTATTTTCAACAAGGATACCTTGTCTACTCCAATAACTAATAAAAAATGTTATAGCCATGATTATGATGAATAATACTCTATAAGAGTTCAATATTGTAACTCTAGTTAAGATTTTAGGTTGTCAAACCTAACCACTAGTAGGCTATCAAGTTGTGTTATAATAGAGCCACTAGGATGAAAAGGGGTTACATTCTTTTCGAGTGCATTTGTTCCATAGATGAGAAAAATAACTTAGAGGGATAGGGGATAGATCACATAGAGACAATTTGTGCACCATAGTAGCCCACATGCCATAAGCCATATTTCTTTATACTCGCAACCATTTTCTATTCAGATAAAGAAAGTAGAATGGCCTCACCTTCTAGCTGGGTGTTCTCCTGAAAGGGTTCCTAGCTTATATCTTGTGCTAAATTGTAGTTTCTAAGTTATCATTTCATTTTTCTCTATTTTCTACATAAGGTTTTAATTTTCATGCATACATAATAAACATTAAACTACAGATCTAGAAATACAAACATAAATAAACCCCCAATAATGTAGATTTCAGTTTTTTATAATTATAGTTACCATATCTTTTGTGACAAATTATCTGGTGGAATATCCACGATAGTTTATGCACCATATTGATATCATAGAAGGTTTATTTGGCTATATTTTAGATGTTTTTAAGATATCTAAATTAGCTAGACTAAAGATCAGAAACCCTAGTCATGGCCAACGAATCTATGAATAACTCTCCTAGTCCTACAAAGGAGAGTTTTTTTCGCTACAAGCACAAGCTATAGATATAAGTTGTAATTTGAATCTCCTCATGTTGTCCTTAAAAAATAAGCTCAGGATATTAGGGAAGATGGGGGTTCTTATTTAGAGGACATATCAAAGGGGAAATCAGTAGATCGAGAAGAAATGGAGAACCAAATGAAGAAAGGACCTAAAATAGATTAACCCAATTCATGTTTCATGGGCCATTCACAGTGCATGTTCAAAATGGAATTGAAGGTTGATATCAAGTTGTATCAATGCAATATCGAAACTCTAAATATAAATCACTAGTTTTAGAAATTATAATTTTATTACAGTGTTGATCATATTGAGGAAGAACATAATATTTCATTTGTGCGGTTGAAATTAGAGGGTCGTGCCCTGCCCTGGTGGAAATTCCATGCAGAGAGCTTGAGGTTAGAGCGAGATCCTCTAATGACTAAGTGGGAGGACTTTAAAACAATCATAAAGCCATAATTTTACCCTATTGGGTATGTAGATGACCAATGGATCCAATGGCACTACTTTAGGAAGAAGTGATGGCAAAGTGTATAGTAGTACACCTCATAATTTAGAAGATGGTCATAATGTTGTGTATTTCCCTAAAGAAACATGTTGTACTCCTCAAGTATTTGGGGGCTCTACACATCCATATGAAGAAGCAAATGATGTTGTTGAAGCCCATATCGGTGGACAAGGCTTGGGTATAGTAATAGTGCCTATAGAACATAGGCTTGAAGAAAGGGAAATCAAGTGGATTGAAGCAGAAAGAGAAACAAGATGCTTCTAAGGAGGAGACGAAGAATTTGAAAGGAGGAAAAGATAAAAAGACAATAGCCACAAAAAAAATAACGCAAATATCCCATCAACCACTGCAACCACTACAACACTGACAGAGGAGAAGTGTTGGGAGTTGTATCCATAGCTTAACCCAAAGAAAAAAAAGAAATACAATAAGAAGAAGAATCTCAGGGCCACTTATTCGAACAACCAAGTTGAAAGCAGCTTCTATGTGAAGGATAATGTTTATTGTACATCAGTGCAGAAGGAGGTGAATTTGAGTAGCCTTCAACAACAAGAAGAGAAAGAAATGACCAAAATCTTCCACATAAAGATACAAGCTAAGAAGACAAATATTGATGTCAAATTTCACTTAGGATCACGAGAAAATCTCATTGCAACACAACTAATCAATAAATTGGGATTGGAAGTTTGTGATCATCCAATCCCATATCCATTGGGATGGGTAAATAAGGATGCATAATTGAAGGCAACAAAATAATGCAAAATTAGATTCGCCATCAACGCTGATTTTATAATTAATGAAGTAGAACTAGATGTAGTTCCCCTTGATGTATTTAGAGTCATGTTTGGAATTCCCTACATGTACATGTGAAATGAAATATTCATGCATAGATCCAACTAGTACCAGCTCGCCAAGGATGGAAAAAAAATCACCATAAATGCACACAAAGGAAAGTCAATTTTTTTGTTGGTAAGTGCCAACCAAGCCAAGAAAATGATAATATTCAACAAAAAGTAATTTTTCTTGTTTTTAAGAGAAAAATCAACCTTTCGAAGAGTTAGTAAGAGGAAAGGAATCCATGCAAGGGTGTACTAAGTGTTGGGTGTGTGTTATATTCTTTCCATGACTAGCCTCCCGCACGAAGCAAGGGGTTAGGGCAGGGGTGGGAGCCCCACCTTCATTGCATCAGATGCAGCAGGGGCGTCATAGATGGGCGTCAACCCCCCATGTTGGTGGGTTTGAGGGGGTAGTAGCCCCCCTCTATGGGGTCGGGGGCAGTGCCCCGATAATTCTTTTTGCACCTTATATTAGGTGGGAGAACCTACCCATGGTTTTGTTCATGGGTTTCACAAATGGTTTTGGGCATGATGATTTTCTGCCCATCGTATTTTGTAGATCCAGTAAAGGGAACTACGGTTATGTTCCAATCCAGGGTTAATGGATTAGGTTTTATGAATGTTTTGACATGTATATATATGATTCAAGTAGATGTTGGTGACCACCCACCTATCCCTCTTCGACCCCCACAACTGTCTCTTTTAGCTTTTCAGTTACCTTAATTATAGCACAATTTACTATTTTTAGCAGTTTTTCGGGCCTTGAACTTCCGGAGCCGTTTTAAGGCCCTAAAGGACATTTTTTGGGAAATCTGGGAGAAACATGGGTACATGAATGGATTTTTCTCTTACCAAAGTTATAGTTCTCAGATATATCTTTCTAACGAGCTATTGTACACGTCAAACAGAGATCAGGTGCCAAAGTTACGACCCCAGGAAGTTGATGTACCAATTTACCCAAAACGAGTTCCACAGTTTGGTGTTTCATCTTCTAGGGTTAGGTTTTTCGATGTTTAGAGTTTTCCATTGTTTATCAACAATAAATAGGACTTTGAGCCTCATCATAAAACAGTTCAAAGGCATGTAGCCGCCACATCTCTTCTTAGAGATAAGCTACCGATCTAGCTGGTTTATTCCATTTCTGTTTGTAAGCATATTTTAGTATTTTACATTAATGAAATGGAGTATTATTTCCGCTGCATCTCTGTGTTTATGGTTATCTATGTAATTTGTTGCATTCCTATTTAAATCTGGATCAGTGGTATCAGAACGGTCTGCTTTTTCTGTGTTTTTCTTTGCATGTCCCCAACAAGGTTGGGAAATAAGGAGTTAGGGCTTGAACTAGCCGAACCTTTGCAAGACTAGCCTCACAAATCCCAATGGCCTCCCATGGCGGATGAAAAGAAAGATGAGGGGTTAGGATATCCTATCAAAATCTTGCTCGAAGAAGCCCTTGAGTGATAAAGGAACGCGATGATGAACATCTTTGCCTAGATCCTTCAGCGGCTACCTAGAGGTGACACATCGGCTTCCAACAGCTACTCTAGAAATGCCACGTTGTTTAAGGTACAAGTTAATTTCGAAATCCCCATATTCGAGGTTCAAATTGACACAGATGCCGTAGATAAATGGTTAAATCTTCTAGATGGATATTTTTCTGTTCATGACTTTTCTAATTGGGAAAAGATTATTTTCACTCTTCTCAAAGCAGCCCCCCACATCAAGGACTGGTGGGAAACCTACTGCGAGTAGAAGGATGAAAGTACGTGGTAGTTATTTTCAACCGAACGCACTTGGAATTCATTGCGGGATGCCATCAAGGAGCAGTACTACCCTATCAAAAGCTATGAGGACAAATACATAAAGTGGACCACGCTGCGATAGGGAAGGGACCAAGATGTGCCAGAGTTCACAAACATTTTGCATACCCTTCGCACACAGTTGGGTATCAAGGACTCTGAGCTACATTTGATACTCAAATACTGCGGTTGCCTACACAAATACATCCAGGAAGATATGGAGTTCCTGAACATTTCCTCGCTCGGCATGGCGTACCGATACATTGTCAAAATCGAGCAGAAGTTCAAATAAAAGAAGCGATACTTTGGATCTGCAAATCCGAAGACCAAAGGACAAAGCGAAGGCATGGTGACCCAAGACAACCCTTCGAAGCCGCAAGAAAAGAACAACACCATGAGTCGAAGAAGGACACAGGAAAGTGGTGTGAGTTCCACAAGAGTCCCACTCATAACACAAGTGAGTGTTGAACTAAGCAGTTGCTGGTGGCCAAGTTGAAGGCTTCAGAATCAGATGCATGTTTTGACCCTGAGTTAGAACCCGACAAGGGGAATGACAAAGGGAAGAAGATCATTGATGTGGAGCCCAGCATCACTATTGCCACTGCCAAGATCCAGAAGAATGAGCCTGGAGATCCAGATGAGGGGGAGCGTCTTTTCCACTCACAGATGTGGGTGAAGGGTTCGCCATTGCAATTCATTGTCGACAGTGGTAGCCAAAAGAACCTCATTTCAGCAAAGGTCGTGAAGTGGTTAGGCCTACCGATTACCCCACACCTGCAGTCATACAATATCGAGTGCCTTCACAAAGGATGATATCTCCAAGTTCGCCGACAGTGTCGCCTTCCCTACAGCATCAAACCCTTCATATAGGAGGTATTGTGTGATGTTGCACCTCTAGATGTTTGTGACGTATTATTAGGCCAACCATACTTATGGAGGTGACATGTTGTGTATGAGTCAAGGTCTCGCGTTGTTATTATTACTTTGGTTAATTCATTATACAGGATACTGGAGGTAGCCCCACCTACCGCCACCTCTTTGATCTCTGCTAAGAAATGCAGCAAGATCATCTCCCAAACTAGGAAATTCATTTTCTGTCTAGTTCACTCCCAAAGTAAGGAGAAGATAATAGCCACATCCATGACCCCTGCGAAGGGTTCCTCCACGCAGCAGAAGTAGCAGCAACAGAGGGATACGGTCATGAAAGAACATAGGAACAAATTCAACTCACCCACAGGGGTACCACACAAGTGTCAGGTGGGCAACAAAGTCTAGTTGCATCGGCAGAAAAAATGCCTTACCAGAACCCATCAGAAGCTCAGACCACTCCGACATGGTCCTTACACCATTGCCAAGGCTGTAGGAAACAATGCTTTGGAGCACATCATTCCCTCATTCCTTCACTTGCACCAAGTGTTCAATATGTACTGCCCTCGACCATGCTTCCCACCGTTATTGAACACATCAGAGATTGCAATACAACTCACAAGGGAACAAGTTCAACAGATGGAGGAACTCAACACAATGGGGACCATTGCTTCCTAATGGGAAGGAATGATCCAAGTGGATGTTGGTGGCCACCCAACTATCCCACTTGGACCCCCACAACTGTCTCTTTCTGCTTTTTAGTTTCCTTAATTGTAGCACACTTTACTATTTTTAAGAGTTTTTCGGGTCCTGAACTTTTGGAGCCATTTTAAGGCTGTAAACGACATTTTTTGGGAAATCTAGGAGCAACATGGGTCCATGGTGCTATCATTCTCTTCCCAAAATTATATCTCTCGGATAAATCTTTCTAACGAGCTATTGTATGCGTCAAATGGAGATCGGGTGCCAAAGTTACGACCCCAGGAAGTTGATGTACCAATTTACCCAAAACAGGGCCCATAGTTTGGCGTTTCATCTCCTAGGGTTAGGTTTTTGGATGTTTAGTGTTTTCCATTGTTTCTCAACAATAAATAGGCCTCCGAGCCTCATTGTAACACATTTAAGAGCCATGTAGCTACCACATCTCTTCTCAGAGATAAGCAACCATCGCCCTATATGGTTTATTCCCATTTCTATTTGTAAGCATATTTTAGTATTTTACATTAATGAAATGAAGTATTATTTCCGCTACATCTCTATGTTTATGGTTATCTCTGTAATTTGTTATGTTCCTGTTTAAATCCGGATCAATATATGTATTGTAATATTGAAAGGAATATAATGAAAAATCAATCTGCTAGTCCATGTTTTAGTCATTGTTTATTTTATGTTTTTAGAATTCTTATGCAAGTAATTCTTTATAGGGTTAAAACCTACATTAAGAAACAAAAAAAATAACTGGAAGAGTTGTTGTAGGCATACATGGATGTATGCCTAGAGCCTGAAGGGTTACCACCGAAGAGGGAAGTGGAGCACGTGATCCAACTATTGTTGGAATTTCCATTACCAAACATTAGGATATATAGGAAGTGTTTTACAGAAGCAAGTGAGATGAAGAAATAGTTATAGAAACTACTAAAACATGGTTTCATTTGACTAAGTACATCACCAAGTGGATCACCCATCATGATTGTACCAAATAAGGATGGGAATTGGCAGATGTGTATTGTTATAGGGCATTGTATAAATTACACTCAAGAATAGGTACCTCATGCCCAAGATAAATGACATGTTGGATTAGTTGCAACAAGTGAAATACTTCACCAAGTTGGACTTAAGAGTCTAGATATTACCAAGTTTGAGTTAGAGAATAAGACACTTGGAAAACCACCTTCAAAACTAGGAAAGTTTTGTATGAGTTGTTATTCATGCCATTTGGCCTATGCAATGCACTAGCTACATTTGTGAGGTTAAAGAATGATATAATGCACCTTTTAAAGATTCATTTGTTATTTTCTATTAGGATTATATATTGGTATATATTTCTACCTGGGAGGAGCACATCTCACATTTGACATAGGAACTGGAGACATTAGAGAATCACCAACTACTAGAAAATCTCAGGAAGTGTGATTTTGCACAAAAATATTTGGTGTATTTGTGTTATGTGATAGGCAAAGGAGAGCTAAAAATAGATCCTGCCAAGATGGAGGCCATCATGAAATGGATGGAGCCCACTAATGTTTCTAAGGTTCATAGTTTTGTTGGGGTAGCACAAGACATGAGGAAATTCATCGCCTCTTTTTTAGTGGTAGGAGTGCCACTCCACGTCATAACAATAAGTGGAAAGAGTTTCCAATGGGAAAAGGGTGAGCAGTGGGCCTTTTAGGAGTTAGATAAGAAGATCATACAAGCACGAATTCTGGAATTACCAATCTTGCAACAACCCTTCTAAGTGGAGACATATTTGAGTGAGTATGTTATGGGAGTGACCTTGATTCATGGAAGAAGGCTTATATGCTAACATTTTAAACTATTTCATGGGGTAGTTATTAACTACCCTACCTACAACAAGGATATCTATTCCCTAAAGAAAACTGTGAAGAAGTGGAAGAACTATCTAATGGGAAAGGAGACATATTGTAGTTGCTACAACACCACCCAAAATTTTAGCCTATATATCTACATTTTGGGTCCCTCTGTGATTTTCAAGGTCTTGGAAAATGTCCATGTCAATTGTAATGGTCAAAACTCTTTAGTAACCTAATTATCATCGAGTCTACAAGTGCTTATATGCCCATGAGCCACATCTCCTTGCCTATCCTACTTCATCATTGACATTAGGGTTTATGGAATTTTGCATTCATTTATTTTACAAAGGATTTTTCAGCACTGCCTCTCCATTTATGTTTATGTAGTTTATATTAATTATCTCTCTAAGAAGTTGTCAATATTATGCTTATGTGTGATTTTTGTATGCCTAGGGTTTGGACAAGGCTGCAACCTTATCAAAGGCCTTGTCACCACTAAAAGCATCTCTTAATGGGAAATAGATATTATAATGTCAATAGGGTTATAAGATGCATTCGTCTGCATCTGCGGTTCATGTTTGGCATATTATGACAAGAACCAACCTAGCTTCACCCACACTTGAGTTTAAAGGAAACAATGGGTTGTATCTACAACCTTGGAAAACTTGTATTTTTTCCTTTATCGTAAGTTGCAACTGTAATTTGCAATGTTATTCTACCTGGACTCTAAAAGTGTGATTTGCGACTTACACCATGAAGCTTGTCCTCTTAGTTGCAAATCGCACTTCTAGAGTGGAGTGTCTTATGACTACCCTTTGCAAATGCGATTTGTAACCAAGCTCACCATAATCACATGTGACAAAGCCAAGTTTCATTTTTAAACTACGACCTCCCCTCCACATTTTATCATTACTTTTTTTGTATTATTCTCAAGAACATAATCATTTCATATACCCTGCTCACAAATACCTATATCTGTCATGCACATTTTCTCTTAACCCTCTCTTCACATAGCATTGGCACACACCCTCTCTTAAAAAATTCCTTGCACGTGTGCTTGAATCCCTCCTCATTTCTCTAATTCTGCACCCATAATTTTAGACCCTCACCCATTATCTCCTTCCACAATAATTTCCACCTCAAAATCTAATTCACAGTTCATTATTTTCATCTCAAAATCTAAAATCCACTTGAAACTATATCGACACAATCACATGTGTCTATTGCGGGAAATCATTTGGACTTGTTAGGGGAAATCACATGAGTTTTGGGTTGAAGTCATATTTCCATCAAACGAAATTGTATATATTCACTCGCTTGATAGGTTGAATTACATGGGATGAAATGCATGAGCCTAGTTCACTAAAACCATACATATCTATTAGGTAAAGGTCGTAGTTGATTTCAAGTTGTATTGGTAATTGTCAGGCCTCAAAAATGTTGGGCCTCCAAAATGTCATCCTCTTTCACCCTCATTTCTATCATTTTATTCCATAGCTCCTTACCATATTTTGTAGCTCCATAACCCTATATTAATACCATTTGCATGATCATATGGTTTTATCATTATTATTTTTCAAGTCATTTATTTTAAGTATTTTAAGATAATTTATGATTAAATATTAGGAAATTAGAATGTTTTCATATATATCCAAAAATGGAATGATTTTTACGATGCTATAGCCCTATTTGAAGGTTCTAAAAGAGACTTATTTGGCCAATCAACCACAAATTCGAATTTCAATTGCAACTCATTTAGATTTGTGGAATATTTGTAGAAGATTTTGATCATTGAATAATCACATTAAAAGGAGAAGAATCATGGATGTTTTGATATGTATATCCTAAAGATGTGTGAGAGGATTTGTATCTCATATGTTTAGGTAACAGGTTGTAACCACAAGAGATAATTGTGGATCTAAGAGATATTTGGGGATCTACATTTATTGATTAGTTATCTTAATTTTTTGTATAAATAGGAGTGCATCCTTCATTCAAAGGTGTTCCATCCAAGATATGAGATATTATAGAATAGAGAATAATGGAGAAGAAATGATTAATGTAATTTGTAAAGTGAGGATAGATAGGAAGATTTTAATTATAATAATATCTTTGGAACTTTCTCCAACTTAACTTTATGGAATACATGTTGCTGGTTTGATCTCCAAGCTTTGATAATCATTTGTTGTGCTTGTTGAGGAGTAGAGGGCCCCCATAAACCGCAGTTTGTGCACCTATTTCATTTATTGTGAATATTTATGCTATTTCATTTATGAAAGTTTAATTTAGTTTCTTTTATGTTATTTTGATTATATGTTTTTATGTTTATTTCATTAATGTTGTTTTGTTAAGATTGATTTAATTTCGTTATGTTTGGATTTGATTGGCACACTAGTAATCTCACACTAGTAATCTCATAGTCTACTTGATTAAATTACCTTTTCATTTTATAGCTTAGATTAGAATTGTTGGTTTTCGTAGAGCTAGTCTTTGAGAGAGAAAGTGATTGAGAGAGAACATGTGCACTTGCTTTTCATTTTCTTTCATTATTTTCTTTGTAATTAGTTTTACGTTTCTTGCATTAGATCAATCTATTTTGAGAAATAATCAGCTAGTACATATTGTACATGTATACCTCATCAGTTCATGAACCCCAGGTTGACAATTTAATGACAAGGATTTAGCTCACAATTAAATCACTCAACATTCTAGCGTTTTTTCCAAGGAGGTATACATAGGTGCTTATTTTGAAATTTTAGACAAACTCATGATAGTTGCATTCATTCTTAGATGCATGGTTAAAAACATATTAAAATCATATGGGATGCATGAATTTCAATTCATTTTGCATAATGTAAGAGTATAAATATTAATCCATTTGTGAAGAAAGAGCTCTAGACCAGCAAAGGAACTAAAATTATGCTCAAAAATTTGTTGGGAAGAAAAGGATATGCCCCTATAAGAGTCTTCTCAAGCCCTTGTCCTAGTTCTAGAATAGCCACCAAGGATAGATTTGCATCCCAAGAAGCAGTAAAGGAACAAGAGATCCAATGTACTACAACTAATGAGAAGCAACCATTTGAGCGAGAAATTGAAGAGCTTTTAGCATGTTTGTCTCCACATCCTTGGTACACTTTAGAGAATGAATGGAAACTTCCAGAATAAATTCAAGGCATGATAAATACCGAAGAGAACCATGAAATAAAGAAATAAATTGAATATTGGTTCCAAGCAGTCATTAGGCCACAACATTCCTTCATTCTTCAACAAATCTTGTCACCAAAAGTACAACTGGTCTCTCATATCCTAGAGGACATAGAGATATATTTTTCAGAAATGGATATGAGCACACTAGAGATCTTGATTTGTAGATGGTTACATTGGAAATATGGATATACTTGAAGAAAAATTTTCATTTTTTTTAGGTAGCGTAGGGTAGAATAAAGGAATAAAACAATGATTTTGCTTTTGTTTTGTGATTTCATTATGGTGCAGTAAGAGCCACTTCATTCACTAACCATTGGCAGGAAGATTTATGAGAAAAATGGACATTCATGAAAGAGGAAGAGCTAAAAATTTGAGGTCTGATATTTTTCCTATGCTTTCTAAGTTTCAGATTAAAAACGCAAAAATAATTGTTAAATTTCAAAGTATGCTCTCTTCTTGCGCCTTGTTGCGACCTAGAAGATCAGAAAGTAGAAATCGAATAAATGGCTTTGAAAAGTTTTTAGGAATGGTTTAAGTTATTGATGATGTAAAAAATGGCTAAATTAATTTTTGTCTTCAATCTTCAATTTGATTTGTCTCCATTTGCTAACAAAAATTTCATTCAATTTGATTTGTATTACTTAAATTAAAAATTTGTAGTTTAAAAAAAAAAAAAAAAAAAAAAAATAATTAATAATATATAATAATAATAATAATTAAACAAAAACAAAATATAAATGTAGAAATTAAACTGAATATATATCACAAACTAGGAACTCGGTTCTCATATTTTTTGTATAGAAAGTGCATAATATTCTAATGAACAATCCCTATAAATTTCAGCCCAATCCACTTCATGGTTTTCGAGAAAATGAGTATCATCACATTCAACCATTTCACTTATATCTCAAGTTTCGTGCATGGGATCGATCTAATTTTTGTTGTGCAGGAGAATTTAGAGCATAGGAACCTTCCTACAAAATTTCAACTCAATCTGATGTGTAGTTTGTGAGACAATTATTTCTTAAGTTTAAAAACAATTGTTGAAACACATCATCACCTACAACCATTTTGATTATATCTCAAGATATTTCCATTGGATGGTGTTGTTTTTTTCTATGCATAAAGATAATAACAATAGGAACATGTATACAAAATTTTAGAAAAATTCAACAGACAGTTTGTGAGAGACAAACCCATGAAGTTTGTTGTAAAGCACCTGTAGCAACCTGCAACAAAAACAATAATAAAAACATTTCAAATGTTATTCATATCACAATAATGAGTTGTGACATAATAATTAAGATCTAATATTTTTGCCAAAGGTTGTGGGCTCAAACCCCATCCACTCCACTCTTTGAGCCACCTTTTACTCACATAATCGGCTAAAATATACTTTAAAAAGAAATACTTCTAGTTTATTTCATCATAAACTTGGGTGGTTTAATGGTATGTCTTTTGATTTGTTTGGCTGATGTCTAATGTTCAGATACTGCCCCCATATATTGTAGGTTTTAACCTCGTACAAAAATTACCTACATACGAATTCTAAAAAACAAAAAATAAACAATAGCGAGATCATAAGACATAAAACAAATATACACAGAGATTTTCACCTAGATCCCAAAACCAGGACTACCAGATTGATTTTTCATTATATTCATTTCAATGTTACAATACATACACACACACACACACACACACACATATATATATATATACATGCTAAAGCATCCAATACCAAGGACCGAAAACCATTGCACTCAAAATTATGTGCGAAAACCATGCACAAAACCATAGGTAGGTCCGCGCACCTAATATAGGGTCTAAAATTTCCTCGGGGCCCTACCCTGGACCCCATAGAGGGGGGCTAACTGTCCCCCTCAAAACCCCTATGACCCGCCCACTACACAATCGATGCAACAAAACCCCCCAGTTAACTAGGGAAGCTAGTCGTGGAAAGAATATAAGACATCCCAACATTCTCCCACTTGATGTTTTCTTTCCACATGGGGAAATAGGAGAGCTTTGTCATTTATCTAGCCTTGCAATGCCCATTGTTTCACTACACCAAGAGAAATTCTCAGACCTCATAGATTTTGTCAATGCATCTGCAGTATTCTTCAAAGTGTCCACCTTTACCAGCAACACCTTTTTTTCTTCTATCATATCCCTCACAAAGTGATACTGAACATCAATGTGCTTTGTCTTTGAATGGTAAGCAGGGTTCTTTGCCAAGAAAATTGCACTTTTGCTATCAGAGTCTATTCTTATAGCTCCCTATACTAACCCCATACTTGAACACAATCTCTGCAACCAGACTGCTTCCTTTCTCGCATGAGTGGTTGCCATGTATTATGCCTCTATAGTTGATAGTGCCACTACCGTTTGTTTCTTACTCATCCAACTCACTGCACCTCCAAATAGTTTAAATACATACCCACTTATAGATATTCTCTGATGCAGATCTCCAACCCAGTCTACATCAAGAAATCCACAAATATCCAAAATTCTATCCAATCCTGGCCTTCCTTGGTAGCACAAACCATAATCACTAGTGCCACACAAATACCTAAAGACCTGCTTTACCGCTGTCCAATGCTCCTTCCCTAGTTTTGACATAAACCTGCTCAATACACCCATTGCATGTGCAATGTTTGGTCTAGTACAGACCATTGCATACATTAGGCTACTAATTGCACTTTCATAAGGAACACAGGACTTGTCCTCTTCCTCTTCTTGTGTCTTGGGACACTATTCAGTAGATATCTCACACCTATAGGAATAGGAACCTTCACCGGTTTACTATCCTGCATATTAAACATTTGCAGTATTGTCTTGAAATACTTCCTCTGGTTTAGCCAAAGCTTACTCTTTGCCCAATCTCTTTTAATTTCCATGCCAAAATATAGTTTGCAGCACCAAGATCTTTCATGTCGAAATTGGAGGACAATTGGGTCTTCAAATCCTAGATAGTTTCTTTGTCATTTCCAACCAGAAACATATCATACGCATACAAGACCAAATAAATAACATGGTCACCAATTAATTTAAAATACACACAGTGATCTGCTTTGCTTCTGGTGAAGCCAAGTCCCTGTATAAATGCATCAAATTTTTGATACCACATCATTGGTGATTGTTTTAACGCATACAGAGACTTTTTTAACTTGCATACCAATTCTTTCTTACCCTTCATCATAAAGCCTTTAGGTTGCTTCATGTAGATCTCCTCTTCAAAATCCCCATGAAGAAATGTTGTCTTCACATCCATCTTTGCTACTTCAAAATCAAAAGCATAAGCAACAGATAAATTAATCTAATAGAAGCTACCTTGGCAATAGGAAAAAATATCACCAAAATCAATTCCCATAACCTGAGAATAACCTTTTGCCACCAATTGAGCTTTGTATTTCTCCACCTTTCCTTCTGCATTTTTCTTCTTCTTGAACACCCATTTGCTGCCAATGGATTTCCTTCTAGCTGATGACTCCAGAAGATCCCAAGCCTCATTTTTGTGAAAAGATGCCATTTCATCAACCATGGCCTCTTTCCATATTTTTCTATCCTTTGAATTTATTGCTTCCTTCATAGTTTTGGGATCATCATCATTAATAGATAAAGCAAAATTTGAACAGAAAGTAGATGGACTATACCTTTATTGTTTCCTTCTTTCTTGAACTGATCTTCTCACAACTGGAGTTTGTTGCTCTTCATCTTCTAAATCCTCTTCTGTTGTAGAGTATGATTCTTCCTCCTTTAGCTCAAACTCTATCTTATCAAGTTCCTTTGATGGAACTTCATGTTTAATAACATCTTTCACCTCTCTAAACACCATATCTCGGTTGTACACAACCTTCCTTGTTATTGGGTTCCAATGTTTATAACCCTTTAAACCATCCTTATACCTAATAAAGATGCACTTTTCATATTTACTATCCAACTTTGTTCTTTTCTCCTTTGGAACATGTGCATATGCATCACATCCAAATACCCTCAAATGTGAAAGAGAGGGTTTCCTACCAGTCCATACCTCTTGTGGAGTCTTATCCTCCAACATTGATGAAGGTGATCTATTGACCATGCAGTCTCCACCACCTCTGCCCAACATTCCTGTCATAACCCAGTGCCACTGAGCATGCTTCTTGCCCTTTCCATGAACATCTTGTTCATTATTTCTACAACTCCATTTTGCTGAGGTGTGTATGGATTAGTATTTTGCCGTGCTATACCACACCTCTTACAAAATTATTTAATTTCCTTCTTTCAAAACTCTCCACCATTATCTGTCCTTAACACCTTTATATTCTTCTCTGTCTGGTTTTCCACCAGAGCCTTAAATTCTTTAAACCTGTCAAAGGCTTCAGATTTCTTCATAAGGAAATATATCCATGTATTCCTTGAGAAGTCATCTATAAATGATACATAGTACAGAGACTTACCCAGTGATGGAACCTTCACAGGTCCAAACACATAACTGTGCACAAGCTCTAATGTTTGTTTCGCCCTCTTACCACCAGAGGGGAAACTCACCCAATTCTGCTTCCCATATACACAATTTTCATAGAAATCAAAATCCAGAGAGCTATTAGTCATACCTTGTACCATACCTTTACCATGAACTATTAGAAGGCCCTTCCCTCCAATATTTCTAAGCCTTTGATTCCATCACATATAGGGGAGCATTTTGTGGGAAAATCACATGCTCCCATGTGGACGAATCATGATTAGAAACATGGAGAACTCTTATAATTTATTGTGAGGGCTAATTTTCGCCAATAATTTGCATATTTCAAATCTAATTGTGATTCAAGCCTCTACCATATTCATAAAACAATTCTCCTATGCTCTCACACATTTGATTTCCATTTAGCCTCCATTGACATTCTATAGGAAGACATTTATGTGACATACCCTCAAGTCAATTTAGCAATAAAGAAAAAATTTGGTACATTAACGTTGGTGACAAGGCTTATTCACAATTCCTTAATATGATGTTCAAACCTGTTGATGACAACATATTATGGAATATGATGGGCTACATGTCGATTACATCTAACATATCAAGGATAGTGATGATAAATCATTCCTTATAGATACATGTTCATTTAGTCCTCCTTGAAGTTTAATGAGTGATTTTCTTCAATACATTATTATGAAAGTGGGATTACAGAGAAGCTTTTGAGGTTGACAAGAACAATTTCAATTCGTCTAACTTTTTCCTAGATTGCAATGCTAGAAAAATTAGAACATTGTTAACTTGCATTTGATCTACCTCTTGTTGTGACATATGAACCATTAGAGGTAGGAAAGTTCAAAATTGCATTTCAAAAATAACTGATTTCTTTGTCAAATTTTCATTCTACTTTTGAATTGGGCACTTCATCTTAGAAGCTTTGCAAATGGTCTAGATTCTTACCTTCATGGCCTCAACTTGGGTTTTGTGCACTTCATTTTACTTAGGTTATCTATGCCCCTTCCTTTTGACCTTGGAGGAATCCATCCCAAACCTTTGTATCATTGCTCTCAGAAGATTGACTACTAGGAGCTTCCTGAAATGTGACTTACCTTGTAGAGGCAGGTAGATGACATCAAGCAATTGGATATCTCAATTTAATCATTCATTGACAAGTAAAGTCAGTAAGAAACTAGCCATAATCTCATGGTGGATATCATTATGAGAGTCAAACTCCAATACATATCCAATCATCTCACATTAATCTTAGATAATATTTGAGAAAAATGTTCTATGTTTTCAACAACAAAAATCTCCCTTCCCCACACCTTCAAATAGACACCAAGGATGCAATTAAAGGAACCAAAAAAGCAAGGGTTGACCTCCCTACCCTTTAATCCACACTCAAGTATGCTATGTCTAATTCTTAAATTAACATTTATTGTATTTTCACATCAATAATATCTAATTTAAAGTGAACTAGAAGATGCTTGCAAGTGGCCATTATAGAATAGAATCTGATAGCCTTTTAAATTACACTACTTTCATGGGAAGCCTATTTTATAGAACTCTACTATGAGTTGTTACTACAACCTCTTTTAATTTATACAAATTCCCTAGTTTTTGTTAATTACTTTTCATTTTGAAAGAATATTTTAGTTTTTAAGTATATATATATATATATATATATATATTATATATATATATATATATATATATATATATATATATAATATATATATATATATAATATATATATACATACATAACACGTGCAAGAGATTCACGTGGTATTTGGTTTCATATATGAAATAAAGATTAAATGTTATTAAAAATCACAATACCATATTAGAGATATAATCTTAACAATGAACATGAGGAATATTGACTTTCTTATGAGTATTATCTTCATTGAAAACTATTTTTGGATTTGGAGTAAGACTTAAGACTAATTCTAATTACTTCTAATTGGCTAATAGTTCATCTTCTTCAAAGACAATGAAACAAATTACCCAAGACACAAACATTTGGAAAGAATGAAAGTCTATTCCATTATGGACCACTAGCTTAGTCATTCTAGTGACATGATTTTTATTGAATAATTTTAAGTCCACATAGTTTCATTAAACAATAAAGATAGAGACATCATGCATTCATCAATAACAATCAATAATAATTATCCTCGCCACTAATTAACAACTAAATCAATTGTAAAAAAAAATAAGTATCTACAATTGATAAATATATAACAAAAAAAAACTATTATTATTAATTATTGTAACAAAAATATTATTCTTAACTTTGATTTTACTCAACCCTTGAATCCCAAGTCTTATAAAAAAGAGAATTGTTGAAGAGTTTCTATCAGTTGCAACCAAGAGATAAAACAATTTTTCTAAAATTAGGTATGCTTCTAAAATCTCTAGGAAATGTGACATTTTTTTTTTTTTTAATTTATTAAAAGTTAATGCAACCTAACAAACTCTCTAACAAACTACAACATAAGCTAAGCATATTCCCTTGAGAATCAATATAGACAGTTCATTCAAAAAGTAAAAAAAAAATTCAACAGATCCTATCCACCTTAAATTGATATAGAAAATCTTCAACAAATTACACTATTAATTCATTGTTTTTACATAAAAATTAACATAATTAAATAGGAAGCTTTTTACTTAAGTTACTTATATGATTAATAAATTGTAAAAAGTTTAACATAATTAAATATCAAGGTTTTGACTTAAGTTAATTATATGATTAATAAATTGAAACCAACTTGTGAATGGATTTCATATATGATTGTGTTTAAAAGACTCATCTATTTCTTCTTCTTCTTTTTTTGTGGGTGGCCATAGGCATATTAGGAAGAGTTAGGTAAGGTCTTGAAATTAATTAAAGTTTTATGTCTGAGTGACCCAAATAAATTAATTTATTGTTATCGCTAAAATATAATTGTAAAATAATGGAAATGTTGTCATATATTTGAGTGACCATTTTTTTTTCAATTGTTATCGCTAAAATATAATGGTAAAATAGAGGAAACATTGTCATATTTATATATGGTAATCTTTAATTAGTTTATTTTAATTTATTATTTATTATTTAATTTAGTTAAATATGTATTATTTCAAAAATCAAAATTGGGTATTTACATCTCATTAAATTATAAATAAATATAATAAAAATATTTATTATTTTAATTGATATTATTATTATTATTATTTAAATTTGATTTTATTAAAAAATCAATTTTTTAGAAATTTTTTTATAAATAAATTAATTAAAAATTAGATATCTAAATTTATTTTTTGGAAATTTTTGTTAAATGTAAGTTTCTATTTATAAAATCATAATTTTAAATATAGAAATAATATGTTGGACACTGGAATATTATTATATTTATGAATTGTAATTGTTGAATTAAGGCTTTTGTAATCATTATCAAGTTTTTGAGACATGTTTTTGGTGATAATCACATGGAAATTCATTTGTCTACGTGTTTCGAACGAGAAGTGTGGTTCATCGTGAAGACAAGATGAAGAACCAGATCGTGGTAGCAACTTAAATAGAGAGACCTAGCATTCCAATGACTAGAAAGAAACAACTACTTTTGACCATAGGGAATGGCTACAAATTGACAGGGCAACAACTACATTTGACTATACAAAGAGTTGGGGAAAAATTAGATAATTAAATAATTAATTAGTTAATTTGTTAGAAAAATAATTAATTAATTAGTTAATTTGTTATATTTATATATTTTAATTAAATATATATGTAAATAAATATGTCTGGTTTTAATTAATTAAAATTTTATGAACTAAGAACACTAAAACTAATCACTAATTTATTATCCTCTTGAATAAACCAAATATCCCTGAATGCGGGTGCAGAGTCAGGATTCAATGCTGATGGGACGGGAGTGGAGCGAGGTGGGACGACACCTGCCCACCCAGTACAGAAGGGATACTCGGTTTATGAGGGGAGGATCTCGGCATCTAGAGAATGCGGTGTTCCCTTGTTTCATGTCAAGCGGCTCTGGATCTCTCATCCTGTCCGACACTATGGTTAATACCTTCGCACGCTCCCGCTCGCCTCGGACCTCGACTCTATTCAATGCCATAGTAATGGCGGATGCTTCTCGATGCGTGAAGGGGGGAGATAATTTAAGGCTCCACTATGAGCTTGCGGTGGAGCAGATTTCGTCGATTCATTTGCTTTGCTATCCCACTTCTAGTCTCAGTGATAGTTTATTTTTGTATTTGTTTTGCTCCGTAATCTCTGCTGCTTCTGGTAGCATGAAAGGGGAGGGTGCTCTGAAGATTTGCTATGGTCTTTCTGCGGAGTTGCCTCCGTTAATCCTTTGGTTTTCCTCCTACGCCTCTAACATTCACTTTGTCATTTTTTTTATTTGTTTTGGACTTGTAATTGCTGCTGCCCCGGCTAGTTTTTCTCCCGCAGCTTTTGTCTCCTCAATGCCTCGTCGGCACCATAGAATGCGGTCCCACAAGGGCCATCCTTGGCGTGCACCTGCCATCCCTTCCTCCGACTCGCCTTCCCCTTCCAGTGACTTCTCTGTCGGCCATTACCCTGGCACTCGCAGTAGGAGAGGGCGTCTTCTAGCTTCCAGCCACTATCCTGGGCCTTCTCCCTCGTCGGGCTCCGTGCTCTTCACCTTCAATTGCTCTCTGAACCGTCCTAGGATCACCGCTCTCATTTCGATGGTCTTCCATGAGGAAGCCTAGGAGGGGGAGTCTAGATCGCATCAGGAGGGCCCTGACTCTGTCACTGTTCCGACTTCGAACCTTCAGATGGGGATTGGCAGCGCGTCTTTGCAGGTTCCAGATGCTCAAGCTCACAGCGCTCAGGCGGTGGTGATGGCGCCGACTGATCCTGGTCCTTCAGGTTCTGCTGATGCTCTTGCAAGGGATATGCTGGATACAGGTTGGTGCCGTATAGTTGAAGATCCTCCATATGATTAGTTGGCTCACTGTTGCCTTGCTATTGTGCTATGCGGCCCATACTATTGGGCAAGATTTTGTTCAAATAGCTATGTGGAACTTCTGTTCAGTTTTGAATTTTTGTAAACTCTACAATATCAAGAAGATCATAACTTGTTCCCCTGCATGGGTTCTGGTATATGGTTCAAGACTGAGCTCCCTGACCTGGGGCAGTCTCCTTCTTTGCTTATCTTGAGAACTATGCCTTTCTTCAAGGCAGTGTTTTTTTACTACGATCACTTTGTAATTTTACTCCCTTTTTATTAATAGATTAATCTTATTTAGAAAAAAATAAATAAACCAAATATTAATGAAATTAAATAATTAAATAAATAAATAGTTAATCTGATTACTAAATTTATTTGTATGTAATCAAATAAGTACTAATTTTACAACTAAATAAATTCATATTAATACAAACACGTGATGTACTAGGATAAAATGTAAATGTTTATTAAATAATTAATTAATAGTTAATTCATTTAACCACATAAAAACCCATAATACTATAGGAAATTTTATAGGATAAAATATCAATAAATAAACAATTAGTTAATATGATTACTATGTCTATTTCTATGTGACCAGATATGAATTAACCTCTTTAACAACCAAATGAAATGTATATAAATTCACATTAATATAAATGTATGCAGTATTAGGGTAAAAACTAAAGTTTATTAAATAATTAATTAAACAGTTAATATGATTAATTTGTTTATATCTAACTAAACATGTTACTACTTATATTAAGGGATAAATAAAAATTAAATTTAAATGTATATCCATTAATCAAATAATTAATTAACAAATTATCTAAATATGAAAGGAACTTATAATCTAAACTTAATTATTATTATATATCATATTATTAAAAACCATAAGAATAAAGAAAAATCTAAAATTTTAGAACCTAAACCAAGAAAATAAAAAGTAATAGGGAAGGAATCAAAATCCTAATAATTACAATTAAAAACGAAATAAATTATTAATAAATCAATGAATAAGTAACGGAAATGAGTATCCAACAACAATTCAAAAGAGGGGAAATTCAAACTGTAATGTCCCCATAAAACTGCAAATATTTTATTTTACAGCAACAAAAACAAAACTGGATATTATGATTATTATTTTGAATTAAGTAATAATGTGTGTTAATTATTAAAGAGAGAAAACGGTTTGAATATTAACAGATCTTGTAACTTCTCATAACAAGGAAGTTAGGGAAGGCAGTTGCTAGAAAACCCTAACTACCTCCCTGATAATGAATGCTCCAAAGAAAGCCGTCGGGGGGCATGGAGTAAGGGAGGAAGAACTGTGCTGAGAGGTCAAACAGAAGAGTAGCTAAGTCTGGTGGTGACCAGATAGCCAAAGCACTGTGTGCAAAACTTGCAGAAAGACATTAGTCTTGTAAGCAAGCTCGGGGGGAGACTTGGACCTGGCAGCAAGTCTCATGGTTGGGAGGATTGAATTATGCAAGTAACAAAAGTGACTCCCTCAGTTGAAATTTTCTTCATTTATAGCAGTTCAGGTAGGTAACAACCGTGGAATAATCTGTTGACATACGTTGTTTGTTGAATGTCATATTTGGTAACAGTTATAATTGGAATTAATATGGTACATGAATAGCTTGTATTTGAAACTAGTACTGTATATGAATAGATAATAATTGAAATTAGAATTGAACAGGAATATCTGAAACTTGGAGGAAGATATACCCACATAAAAGAGTAGGGCACCTAGATGCAGACTTAAGAAGATAATTTTGATTATGTTCTTCTGCTAAAAAGTAAAAAAAAAGAAAACTAAACAAGCACTGCATGACAAATAATAGAACTGAATGTGTATAGCATAACATAGATAAATGTGAAATTGCAAAACTTAGAGTTTAATTGAAAGATGGAAAGAAAGACTAAGTAAATAACTCTTTGCGAACAATAGAAAAGAAACAGTGTAAAACTGAACGAAGGTAATTGTAGAAAACATTAGGAAAAGACTGTTTTTAATTCCAATTTAAGGTTCTTTGTAGTCTCCTTCTCTTAACATTACTGAGATTGGTATTTACAATCCAAGAATCAGAATAATACTATGCATCATATAGCCGAAGCGTGAAACCCTTGAAAATACGGTACCATGCAAGTGAAAGCTTAATGTATTCATATAACAAGAGTATCTGTGGAAACAACATACATAGACTTATAAATAAACTCCTCAAAAACGAAATATTGCATATAAAAAACGAAGTTCTTCTCCCATAATGTATATTGAACATCGACCAAACTTAAAACAAGAACCAGTAACTCAAATACTACGCATTTGGGAGTTTAAAACATAACAAACAAATGGACCATAGTCTTAACTTCTATACATTGACATTTCCGCACTTGAAATTTACTCATCTCTATGAGAGCACCACTACCCTGAACTCGGGTAGGTGGAATCGAGTATACCCAAAATATAATACAGATTTTCTTAAATCAACAAAACCAGAAATACTGGAGTATTCGTAGCTACAAGCCTCTTAAGCCAGTTAATGGTACACATGTAAGTGCCACAGGGAGGGGACTCAAGTCCTCTACCGATTGTTCCAAGAAATGAACGAATAAACCCTAAAACATAAGCAAAGGAAATGAACGAATAAACCCTGAAACATATGCAAGGGAAATGAACGAATAAACCCCAATACAAAGGCTATCACCGAAAGAATATAATAGAATAATTTTTTTATAAACCCATGATCTTCTCAGATAGAAGTATTCTCCCGTCTACATATGAATCTCCACGATAGGCTTGAAACTAAAACCCTGGTCCAGAAATTTAACAGGCCTTTGAATATGGAAACCTTCGATAACATGCCCCAACTATCTGAGAACACCAAGAAATAAACCAACCATCGAATATTTTACTCTGTCAACATTATACAGGTGCAAATAGGTAGGACTTACCTGTAATCTGTTTAACGAAGGAAGCAAGGGAACATAGGCAAGGTCCATGAAACCCTTCGTTGAGAACACTGAGCAACTCATGCCCACCTCTGCAACATATACAACCAGAAAGTGGCAACAAAATTAATAAAGAACAGTGAACAATGAAAACTGTATGCAAATTCGCAGAGTTATAAACCTTATACTCACTGGGATCTTGCTGCACAGGGAAAGTGAAGCCATCTACACCAGTCATGGTAATCTCGGCCCTCAACGAACCCTCATGTAACAAAAACCTAATCACAGAGCCAGACTTACCAGAAGTGAAACCCGGGCTGCAGAGATGAGTGCCAGATAATGAAGGAGTGTAATGAAACTCATCCCAGCAAACAACGCATTGAAGATTTCTAGGATAAAGCACAACCCTCGGATCAAAGTGCAAGCCTCCTCACCGTTGATGAAGCGAGGGAAACAAGGTAAACAATACAGATGGTGGGAAATTGAGCGAGAGGATGGAGCCTGCTCTTGCCACGTCTCCATGGCAAAGCATAACATTAATACCAAATCAATTGCAAATCAAACCGTGAACGACAAAGCAGAGAATGCCATGTAAACATAAATAAAATCGCATGTGTATTTAGATCCTTGTAAGAGTTCCATTAGAATACAAATTAATGTTTACGGATGTAGAAATAGACTTTTACCTTAATACGAGTCATTATATGCCAATCACAAATGTAGATAAATTATAATCATGGCATGTCGAAAATTACTATGGTGATTTTTTTTAAATTTTTGTTATGTTTGTTTATGGAGGTGCGACAAGTGGTATCAGAGCCAAGGTTACCAAACTGAGGCCTCTAGAGTTAAACCTGTAAGTAAATATAATTATTTCTAACTAATAATTTCGTACATGTACAAAGATAGAGCAAAAGAAGAACATGAGAAGGACAGACATCGTTCCTCACAGAAACATGACAGGCCTAGGACCTGCAACTTTTCCTGAAACCAACCCTGAAGTATGGGTACAGTTAGGAGAAGAACCTCGCAACACCAATCCTACAATGTTGGAGACTATGCATGAATTAAAGAACAAGATGGACCCACTATGGGTAGACAATGAAAGGCTAATGCTTGAATAGGAAAAGATTAAGAAAATCTTGTCAGATAAGCAAAATCAACGTCAGTCGATTCCCAGCCCCGAACAAGGACATATGTCAAGGGAACAAGAGTATCGCATTGAGTATGTGGAAACAGAAGGGGGGGGGAAGCAAACCAAGAGGAGAAGTCAAATAATGCTTCTAAGCATAAAACGCAAAAGAGGAAAAGGATTAAATTGCAAGGGGAGTTTCTAAAAATAAAACCGCCACACTTTAACAGGGAACTGGAGGAAGTAGCTGAAGCCTAGCTTATTAACATGAATAAATATTTTCAGCTATATGAATATGGCTACAATTTAAAGGCTTGTTTGGCCATTTTCCAGCTACAAGGGAAGGTCACCTTATGTTGAGAGGAGGTCAAAATTGTATGAGGGGTAAATGAACAAAATATAACATGGGAAAAGTTTTAGAGATACTTTAAAGAAACATATTTAAATGAGTGATTTTATGATGAGAAGGAAAAAGAGTTCCATGACCTACGACTTGGACAGCAAACAGTGCATGAGTTTATTACTGGATTTACCTCTTTACTTCGATATGTACATTACATACGAGAAGAGAAGGAAAAGTACATCGATTTGTCAGTAGTTTACCCTTGTTTATGAAAGAGAAAATTGAGTTTGATAACCCAAAAATGATGGATGAGGTCATGCAAAAGGCTAGGATATGCTATCAGCAAAGAAAATAGAAAGGAGAAGTTATGGGGAATAAATGGACTGACAAGAAGGGAAATAAGTTTGTTGTGGGCAATAAGGGAAATCGAGGCAACATCAGCAAAGGACCTCCCAAGGGTCAGATCAACAGAAATATACATAGAAATCAGTCGAGATTTAGACCTACCCATGAACCCAAACCCAGTGAGCAATCAGATAGAACTGAAATCGAAGTGACAGCCAAACCTCCAGTACAATGCCTAGGATGTGGAGGGCCACATTATATTAAGAATTGTCCTAAGCATAAAGACACTGAACAGATTTCACAGATTCATGAGGCATCTACTGTAGGCGACATAGCCCAGAGTATTCTGAAAATTAATGCCTCCCTTGAAGATCATCAGGCAGAATACCAGCTGAGTATGGTAGAATTTGAAGGTAAAATCTTTGATCATATTGTATCTATTTTAATTGATATTGGAGCTACGTTAAGTTATGTTAGTCCTAAGATAGTTGAGCAATGTAAATTACAAATTGTCAAGTTTAAAAACCCCTGGTTAGTATAGCTAGCAACAGGGGCAAAGAGACGTGTGTTGGCCAAGGTCAATAACTGTCCTTTGGAAATAGCAGGTCTGCCTTTGGTGGCAGATCTAAATATACTTCCCTTGGGATCGTATGATGTCTTGATAGGCATGGACTAGCTAGAAAAGCGTTGGTCCATTATAAACTGTAAAACAAAAACTATCTGTTACATGAATGAGCAAGGAGACAAACAGGAGGTGCAAGGCATTCTGAGACCATTAAAATTATGGCCAATAACTGCCTCTCAATTGGCAAAGTGCATCAGAAAAATATGCCAAATTTATGCTATTCAGGTTGGTTATGCGAACTCAAAGGACAAGTCTGTATCCCTAGAAAGTATCCCAATAATTCAGAATTTTACAGATGTATTCCCTGAATAAATACCAAGGCTACCACCAAAGAGAGACATAGATTTCACCATTGAACTAGTGCGAGGAGCAGCCCTGGTGTCCCAAGCTCTTTATCGAAGGAGCACACCAGAATTGCCAGAGCTAAAAATGAAATTGTAGGAGCTGCTGGATAAAAATTACATCCGCCCCAGTGTATCGCCTTGGGGAGCCCCCATACTTTTTGTCAAAAAAAAGGATAGGACCCTACGTATGTGTATGGACAATTGTCAGCTGAATAAGTTGACTATTAAGAATAAGTACCCTTTACCCCACATAGATGAACTTTTTGACCAAGTGAAAGCGGTGACAATGTTTTCAAAAATGGATTTATGATCAAGATACCACCATATCAAAATCAAGGAGGAAGACATAGCCAAAACCGCCTTTAGGACCCGCTATGGGCACTACGAGTTTGTAGAGTTACCCTTCAGGCTAACCAACGCTCCCGCAACCTTTATGTGTCTAATAAATAGTAAATTTCACCAGCATTAGATAAATTTGTATTAATCTTTATTGATGGCATACTGATTTATTCCCAGAATATTGAAGAACATAAGGAGCAGCTCAGGATAGTGTTGCAGACTCTCGGGGAACATCAACTGTATGCTAAATTGAGCAAGTATTTTCTTTTAAGGAATAGATTCAGTACTTACTCCACATTATTACCAAGGATGGAATCGTTGTGGACCCCAAAAAGATAAAGACCATAATGGAATGGCCAGTACCAAGGGATGTAGCCGATATAAAATCTTTCATGGGTCTGACAGGATACTATAGACGGTTAGTGGAAGGATTCTCCAGAGTGGCCTATCCTATTACCTCCCTATAGAAAAAGGGAAAATTTTATAAATGGACAACATAATGTCAAAAGAGTTTTGAGTATCTTAAGCATCTGCTTACCACTGTGCCAATTTTAAGCATAGCAAATCCAAGCAAGGACTATGTGGTGTGTACAGATGCCAATAAGGAAGGGGTAGGTGAATTATTAATGCAAGACGAGAGGGCAATTTCCTACGAGTCTAGGAAATTAAAGGAGCATGAGCATAAATATTCCGCCTACAACTTAGAATTGACAGTCGTCATTCACGCTTTAAAAAAGTGGCGTCACTATTTGATGGGTAGGAAGTTTCTGTTAATGACTAATCATCACAGCTTGACTAATTATTTCAAGCAGCCCACTGTGAATGCTAGGCAAGCCAGGTGGGTACATTTTCTAAGTGGATTTTATTTTGAGATCAAACATTTGAAGGGAAAGGAGAACTGGGTAACTCACGCTTTAAGTCGAAAGGTACATTGTCTCTATGCGGTTTCTTACAATTAAGTGTGAAATACCTTCGATAAATTGATTAAAGACGTAGCGAAGCAGGACCTTGAATATCAACAGTTAGGACAACAAGCTCAAAACATAAACAACCATGCATATCAGCTAGGATATGAAATGGATTCTGCAGGTATGCTGAATTATAAGAAAAGATTATATGTGCCTAATCAGAATAACATTAAAAAAATGATTCTGGATGAATATCACAAGAGTCCCTATGCAGGACACCCGGGATACCAAAAACTAATTACACCACTCCAAAAGGAGTACTATTGGCCAAGAATGAAAAAACATGTAGCAGAATGTTTGACACGCTACTTGGAATGTCAGCAACTTAAAATAGAACTTCAGTGTCTTTCTAGGTTACTACATCCATTACAAATTCCGGAATGGAAGTGGGAGACCATCTCTCTTGATTTTATCATAGGACTACGAAGCATAAAAACCATGTTAAAACACAAAAAGATTGATAGCTTGAAGATTTAATTGTTAAATACACACATATTTGTAAATAATGATTTATTATTATATATAAAATGTATAAGATGATATGAATGTTACAATGAGGCCCTGCTTTTATACCTCAACAAGTGACCTTTCATAATTAGGCATGTCTTTTAGACATGCCTTTTCACTTAACTTAATGACTATTTAACATAATCAGTTTTTGATTATTTAATATTTACATTTATTTTATTTATTTACTTGTTATGAATTACATTCATAATAGCTTCCATTTCACAACCTACTCTGAAGATTGTTTCTCAAAACAGTTAAGGAAGAGGGTCTACTTAGACTAGGCATATAATTAAAAATAGCCAAGATTATTGCATCATACATAGATTCTAGGATTTGCATATCATATAGGATAGTCTGTCATATTAAACAGCAGATGTCCATCCAGTTACTTGGTGTTAATTTACATTAACCAAGAATTGTGACTCCATAAGGCACTCGTCTCATACTTTAAAATTTGATCTAATCATTAATCTTGCTAAGATTCCACTGAGTAGTTAGGCCACTCATCTGTGTCTCCCAAACAAGTTGGTTCCCAACTTGTTTTCTTCACCTCATTTCACAGGGACTACCCCCAATAGCCTGCTACTGGAAGATAGCTAGAACGGAGTGGGCGGGGATTTGAGAGACAGCCCCCGCCTTGAGCAGTTGTCGCAGTGCCTATGCAATCCAGGCAACAACAGGTCCCTAAAGACGAAGGAAATGTTGGTTTTCTTAGATTGCCTTGTTACTTTAGCGCATTTGCTTCTCTATTGAATGCCTACCCCCTTCTAGATACTCTTTCGGCAGCCCTAGACACCTTCTATCTCCTAAGCAAGCATTGAAGTTCATTCAAAATATATTAATTAGCTAAATATCATGTCTATTGCAAAAGCATAAAGAAAGATGTAAACAAGTGTATTAAAATATATGAAAATTTTCCAAGTACACAAAGTTGAAAACAATGCAGTGATCGAGTCTTATGCCACCTCCTATTCCCAATGCAGTGATAAAATCTTATGCCACCTCCTACTCCAACCAACAAACAGGAAAGCATCTCTATGGACTTCATCACTTGGTTACAAAAAACGACTGTTAACATTCAGTTGTTGGAAAGGTGAATTTAGATAAACAACACACAAGGATGGATGAGGAAGAGTGACATGAGGAGTGGCCCCTTGCATAGTTTCCAGTACTACAGTCAGTGAGAAAGACACACCTTCCAAGTGTTGATAGAAGGAAAATTGGATAAATGGAACAATATTTTATTGCTTTGTGATAAGATTCCAAATGATCTTGTTGACAGAACACAATTGTTGGATTGGATGTCCGTCTTTACCAGTGATCCAGTGGATTATTAGTGGCAACTCTAACATGATTGAATGGGATGGTGATCGAATTGGAACAGAACTAGCTCCCCTAGTCCATAAAAAATATTGCAGGGACACACAACAAGGGTATACGAGGGATTTCAAATATCAATCTCAAGCAAAAAACACTGGAAGCAGGAAGCTGGCATACAAATGTTGCAAATAATCAACTAAAAGCAATGCATTTGAATCAAAGTATAAAGACCAAATCCATAATATCTAATTCTTCAATCAATCAAGATAGAGATCTTTTGAATAGGGTGTGAAACTGTCATTTTTTCACCTGCAACATGAGCCTTTTATAAAAGAAATACAAATCAGAAAGAAATAACAACCGCATTTTTCCTCATTTATAACAAGTCAATGTGAATTGAATATATATGGAAAGGATGTGCTCCTCTAGCATACCAAATGAATTAAATACTCACCCTTTTCCCTGAAGTTGCCATAGGTTTACAGTTCCATCCAATGCACTGCAGCCAGAAAGACCAACATTAACTATAAATATGTAATGAATCAACCAAAAGGATATGAAGCATGTTCAAACATAATAAAGTAGCTAGAAATCATGTTTAGGCAATAATTGTTATTTCTATAAATTAATGTTTGCACCTATACTATGGGAGAAAAACTGTGAAGAACAATCATTCTAATAGAAGCAAAAAAATTCTCTTTCCCAATCGCCATCTAAGCATCTGTCCAAATGATATAGTAACTTAGGTCTCTTGGTCTAAAAAACAATGAATTAATTGATTCCAATGAATTTGGCAGGGATATACCAAGTTATAATTAGAAACTGTGTTATTCAACAATAAACTTTGTAGCAGTTCTTTTGTATTACCACTTAAAGGGGCTAATGAATACTTGGTGTCCAATGGCTCCAAACCTTAGGAGGCATCACAATGAACTTCTCAGAGTTATAAGTACCAATAGAATGGCAAGCACTTTGCCATCCAAGGGTTTAGGCCAAAAGCATGCCAAAATTGGTGTTCAATGTCAAGCCTCAACCCATAAGGTAGATAAGAAAAGGCGGCTGCAGCCTGCCATGCAACCAAGAGTTTGCATGTATCCAAAGGTACATGTTACCCCTAGTTTTGTTTGCGGTTAGCGTAATTGTTTAATTCCATTAACGTTGATGAGATGGAGGCTTTGCTGCTAGGCTAATAGATCATTTGATATGACACTTGGTGATTTCAATCCACTCGTGGGAAACCAATATTAACTTTAACTGATGCAAAACGTTCAGCTAAGGATGCAGAAGCTTGAGCCCTAGCTATGGAAGCACTGTACAAACAGTGTATGCCTGAAGTCACATGGCAGGAGGACAGGGGGCACAAAGGACACGAACACAGTGACACACTGGAACATGACAAGGAGGACACGTTATATATTATATATCAAAATATATAATATATTAAAAAATATAAGAAATTAGTGAATATACATAAAATATCGAATATGTAAAACATTTACATGATGATGATACAAATTCAGTCATACAACTAATGCATATAACCAAAGTAGCACGAGCGCAATCCATCTCTAGAGTCTGAACCAAAAATACATCAACAAATAGGCCCTAAATGGATTGTAGAGTCCAAAAAAATCATGCTACAACAAATAACTAGTACTACATATCATCAAAATCATTCATGTATTGTGATCCTCATCATCAATATCACCCTCTAAGCATTAAAATAAGATAGAAAAAGCCTAACATGTCAAATCGAGATTTTGTTTGAGTGATAGGTACATTTTTACTATGTTAATGATAGTGGAATTCAACAATCAATGCCACCAAGATCGAGGTACATAGAGGGTTTGGCCTTATTAATTAAATACTAGTTCCATACCCTCATACATGACAAACTCCAATGGAAACATTGCTATCCTCCCAATCCTGAAATCCTAAAAGCTTTTAAATCTGCTTGATTTTGAGTGGGATCTAAAATTCTACTTTCTCCATATGAAATCCAACGAGGCTGAAATCACTCTCAAACATCACGAGTCAATTAATGGTAATATTAAAAATTTAAGTAAAAAGATGAAAATGAAAGATAAAGGGGAATGTCACTTTTAAGAATTTAACATTACCATTAATTGCATAGCATTAGTAAGGGTTAGACTAATCCACTTCCCAACACTTGGAATCCCTTCTAACATTCCTTAAGCACCCTTATTTGCACTCTGAAACCTTTAAAAGATCCAAACCTGTGACTGAATTGTGTGAGAATGAGACAATAAATCGAATTTATGATGCTTTTTCACTTGACACTTGTCCAAATTTCAGGACACCAGTCGAACTCATGTCCTGCAAACACGACACAAGTCAAACTCGTGTCAAACACATGTCACGCAAATGTCATGTCTGACACGTGGAATATGTGACACGAGGGGGGAGAGGACATGTCATGTTACTTAGGTTATGCCCTTTCTATGAAAATTCCTAAATCTACCACATCAGAAACCCCTACTGCAATTATTGATTTACAATCTCCTACTTGTTCTTTACATTAACAAATTATTTAATTGCATAAACATCGAACTAAACATTATTGCAGCCTTCACAAATATACAGATCATGCCCTGAAATAAACTGAGAC